>JBCLNQ010000041.1:0-244889 GCA_039119965.1 Talaromyces sp. DC2
TTTTGTCGATGAAGTCGAATCGACGGAGCCATCCAAGGATACGGGTGCCGCTGATAAATACCAAAAGGTAGGCAGCTAACTATTCGTCAAGTTTGTAAAGCCTGTCGTATGCTAATGCTACTGCAGCTCACCCAACTGGAGCACATTCTCAAACGTCCAGATACCTATATCGGGTCTATCGAAAAGACAACTCAGCAGATGTGGGTTTACGACTCCGCCAGCGATTCAATGGATTTCAGAGAGGTCACTTTCGTTCCCGGTCTGTACAAAATCTTTGATGAAATTGTTGTCAACGCCGCGGACAACAAGCAAAATGACAAGAATATGGATGAAATGAAGATTACGGTCGACCGCGAATCCGGCGAAATCAGCGTGTGGAACAATGGCCGTGGTATTCCGATCGAAATTCATTCCAAGGAGAAAATTTATGTCCCCGAACTCATTTTCGGTCATTTGTTGACATCCTCCAATTACGATGACGGCCAAATGAAAGTCACTGGTGGTCGAAACGGTTTCGGTGCCAAGCTCTGCAATGTCTTTTCTAAGGAATTTTCCATTGAAACCTACGACAGCCGGCAAAAGAAGAAATACAGGCAAACGTGGACGGAGAATATGAGCAAGATGGGAAAGGCCAGAATCACTGAGTGCAAAGGCGACGATTACACCAAGGTCACTTTCAAGCCCGACTACGCAAAGTTTGGCATGGAAGGCATGGATGACGACTTTGAAGCTCTTGTCAAGCGACGTGTTTATGATTTGGCTGGTACTAGCAAGGTCGCTGTCAAGCTGAACGGGACTCGAGTACCAGTTCGCAATTTCAAAAAGTACATGGAGATGTATACCAAGGCAATCAAAAAAGAACGCGGCGAAGAAGCAGCCAACGACAAAAGCGAGATTGTTATGGCCAGCCCAGACCCACGATGGGAGATCGGTTTTGCTGTATCTGATGGATCTTTCCAACAAGTATCCTTCGTCAACTCCATTGCGACCACCTCGGGCGGTACTCACGTCAACTACATCGCTGATCAGATTTGTAACCGCCTTGCTGACGTAGTCAAAAAGAGGAACAAGCAAGGCGCAACCCTCAAAGCCTCGCAGATTCGTAACCATATCTTCGTTTTCGTGAATGCCTTGATCGTCAACCCTGCCTTTACCTCACAGACAAAGGAGCAGTTGACGACGAAACCGAGTCAATTCGGTAGCAAGTGTATTCTCGACGATGACTTTTACAAAAAAGTCTTGAAGACCGAGGTCATGACAAATATCCTCCACTTTGCCGAAAAGAAAGCAGACCAGCTTCTCAAGAAAACCGACGGAAGCCGGCGATCTCGTATGAACAACCCGAAGCTCACCGATGCCAATAAAGCCGGTACCAAAGAGGGCCACCATTGCACGCTCATCCTGACAGAAGGCGACTCAGCGAAGGGCTTAGCCATGGCTGGTCGTGCCGTCGTTGGTCCTGATCTGTTCGGTGTCTTCCCGCTTCGAGGAAAACTGTTGAACGTCCGTGATGCATCAGTGGATCAAATCTCGAAAAATGCAGAAATTCAGAACATCAAGAACTTCATCGGTTTGCAGCACAAGAAAGAATACTCTGATACTCGCGGTTTACGATATGGCCACCTCATGATCATGACTGATCAGGATCACGACGGAAGTCACATCAAGGGTTTACTGATTAACTTCCTGCAAGTCCAGTTCCCTAGTTTGCTGAAGATCCCCGAGTTCTTGATTGAGTTCATCACTCCAATTATCAAAGTGTGGAAAGGTGACCCAAAGAATCCCACTCGATCAAAGTCATTTTTCACTATGCCCGAATACGAGCAATGGAAAGCAGAGCATGAAAATGACCGCGGTTGGCAGCACAAGTACTACAAGGGTTTGGGTACCAGCACCACGGAAGATGCCCAAATTTACTTCCGAGACCTCGACCGCCATTTGAAAGAATTCCACGTCATGCAAGACCATGAGAGCCAGCTCATCGACCTCGCCTTCTCCAAGAAGAAGGCTGACGAGCGTAAGGAATGGCTTCGCCAATTCAAACCTGGCACATTCCTTGACCATTCCACCAAGCAGATCACATATACTGATTTCATCAACAAAGAGCTGATCCTCTTCAGCATGGCTGACAATCAACGTTCCATTCCTTCAGTTGTCGATGGTCTTAAGCCAGGTCAGCGCAAAGTTCTTTACACCTGTTTCAAACGCAACATCAAGAAAGACATGAAGGTTGTGGAGCTGGCAGGTCATGTATCTGGTATGACGGCCTATCAACACGGTGACACGTCTTTGCAGCAGACTATTGTTGGTCTCGCCCAGAGTTTTGTTGGTTCGAACAACATCAATTGTTTGGAACCTAGTGGTAACTTTGGTAGTCGTCTTATGGGTGGATCCGACGCTGCTAGCGCTCGTTATATTTATACTCGCCTGTCACCTTTTGCTAGACGAGTTTTCCACCAGGCTGATGAAGCTCTTTTGAACTACAACGAGGATGATGGAGAAAAGATCGAACCTGAGCTCTATATTCCTGTGGTTCCTATGATCTTGATTAACGGTGCTGATGGTATCGGTACTGGATGGAGTTCATCCATCCCGAACTACAATCCCGAAGACATCGTTGAGAACCTCAAGCGGATGATGGATGGCGTAGAGCCCGAGCCTATGCAACCTTGGTTCCGTGGCTTCACCGGTGAAGTTACCGCCCAGGGTCCCGACCGTTTCAAGTTCAGCGGTATTATCAAAGAAACAGGCGAAAAGGAAGTCGAGATCACCGAACTTCCAATTCGTACTTGGACCCAGGATTTCAAAGACAAACTTGAAGACATCATCAAGGCCGAGAAGACTCCATCATTCATCAAGGATTATAAGGACTACAACACCCACACGAAAGTCCATTTCGTGATTCAGATGGACGAGAAGCACATGAAGTCCGCCTTGTCTGAAGGACTGGAAGAAAAGTTCAAGCTGTCCAAGACCCTTGCAACGACGAACTTGGTTGCATTCGATCCAGAAGGTCGGATCACGAAATACGCTACTGTCACGGATATTCTAAAGGAGTTCTATGCTATTCGTCTCAAGTTCTACGAGAAGCGCAAGCAACACCAACTGTCCGAACTTCAGAAAGAATTGGACAAATTCACCAATCAAGCTCGCTTTGTACAAATGATCATCGATGGCAAGCTCGTTATTTCCAAGAAGAAGAAGTCCATCCTTATCACTGAGTTGAAGGAGAAGGGCTTCAAGGGCTTCCCCAAGGTTTCTCAGGCAGTCAAGGCTGGAGAAACGGAACAAGTTGTCGAAGACGAGAATGCTGAAGAAGGCGAGTCCGAGGTCGACTCTAGCGCATATGACTATTTGCTTGGGGTAAGTTACAGAAAAATGGGGTGAAACCAAATGTTTACTAACATGATTGTAGATGCCCATCTGGTCGTTGACTCAGGAGCGTGTTGAGAAACTGCTCCGTCAAATCGGAGACAAGGAGATTGAGATTGACAACCTCATCAAACTCTCTAAGGAGGACATCTGGCGTAAAGACCTTGATGATTTCATCAACGAGTGGCGTTTCCAGCTTGAAGATGAGCGACGACGTGAACGCAAGGTGGCCGGCATGGGCCGTCGTCAATCGTCAAAACTCATGACCTCAAAGACGGCGTCCAAGAAGCGCAAGGTCGATGATGACGAAGATTATGGTGCTCCAAAGGCCAAGAAATCCACAGCTGCCAAGAAAGCGGATCCCAAAGGAAGCCTAATGAGTTACCTGAAGAGTTCGTCTCCAAAACAGACCAAGATTGCTCAAAAGGACGGCACCGATGAAGACGACATGGACTTGGATGATGACTTTGTAGCCGAGATTATGCCAAAGAAGAGTCGTGCTGCTCCAAAGGCCAAACCGGCCCCAGAACCGAAAGTCGAAGAGGATGACGAAGATAAGGAGGATGATCTGATTGAAGTGTCTGCTACCAAGACGGCATCCAAGGCCGCTCCGAAAGCCACTGGGAAAGCAGCCTCCAAACCTGCTGCGACTAGCAAGAAACCAGTCCAGGCTGATCTGAGCGATTCAGAAGAAAGCGGACTTGGAGACGACTTGCTGGATGTGAGCAAGATGGTTAAAGGCATCGGAGACTCCAGCGGCAAAGCTCTCATTTCGGACTTTTCTAGACCTGGTACCAGCGCTGGCCTGAAGGCTGCGTCTGCAAAGCCAAAGATCAACACTGACTTTGACCCGGATGAGACTGACTATAGCAAACTTGTCCCACAACATTCGCCACGTCGTTCCCTGCTCGTTAAACAGAAAGAGAAGGTGACCGAGGATGATGACGCAGAGGAGGACGATGACGAGGAGATTCCTAAGCCGGCAGCCAAAGCAAAGCCAGCGGCCAAGAGCAAGGCTACTGCATCTAAGGCCACTACTGCTCGTGGACGTCCAAAGAAGGAGGCCGCAGCCCCAGCAGCGAGAAAGACGCAGGCTGCTACTAAAGCCAAGGCTAAGCCCAAGAAGAAGGTTGATCTTTCTGATGACGACATTGATGCTATGGCCAACGACATTCTTGATTCTCCTGCAGGGGATGACTCGGACAAGGATGAAGCTCCGAAGGCCCGTCCATCTCGCCGAGCTGCATCGACCAAGAAGAAGACGTACATTATTGACGATGATGATAGTGAGATGGATGATTTTGCTGGCGACGACTCAGCGGATGACTTTGATGACTCCGAGTAATCCCGGCAAGTTACATGTGACGAAAGTGATGCTGTGACCGATTGCGTCTGCACAATTTTTGTTCTTTGTTTATCATTGACTCTTTTGCCTTTCGTATATCTACAACCCGGTCAGACGAGGGATGTCCATTGGTGTGTGCTATAGCAGGGAACCATGGCGTCTGAACCCTGGATTACATCTTCCTTTTGTCCTTTTCTCCATTATTCAGGGGAGCGTCATTCCGAGGTTACATGTATTCAGACTTCCTTGATTATATGCTTTTTTTTTTTTTATTCTTTCCTAGAACTAATGTTGAGTTGTCGATTATTCAACGTCTCCCCTGTTCCTTGTAGACAAGACTAAAATGAAGACCCACGAGTCGACCGACTATGTCCAACAACAATAGCAGAAGTTGAACTTTGTCCCACGCCCTGGCTAGCTAACCGCGGAGCTATCGTTTGGACTGCTTTTCCTCGGATAAAAGGATCTCTTCAGTAGCAATCCCATCGATAGAATGACCCTCGAGACCCTTGTCCTACTTGGGAACGATACTGCTCCACGCCTGTTAAGGGAGGGTTCCCTGGACCCACATGTCGTTGCGCGACACGACATGTGGGTCCAGGGCAGATTATGTACTACAGGGTACCAAGTCATGACCGATAGATTCTCGCGTGCATCCTGTCCACGAGGAGGACAGGGGCGATTCAAAACTCTAGCCTCTCACAGGTTCTAGAAATATGGACCTTGCTGCAGCCTTCCGGACGAGAAATTGAGACATCCCCCCGAAAAAAAAAGAAACCGAAACCGAAAAACAACGAAGTTAGCATTTGTTTGTTTGTTTGTTTTTTCTTTCGAGGCTGCTAGTCTGGTTTTCTGACACAACGTGAAGACGGTTTTACAGCATTTGCCCACGAGGGGTTACAGTACAGTCTCGTGGTTTTTGTTGAGCTGTGTTATATTACTTTTGTGTAACATCGAGAACAGTTTTCAGCGTCGTTTTTGGGATTTTTCAGTTACCATGATGATGGTGCAATGGGACGGGAAATTGACACAGCTGGGCATTGATTGGTGAGAGCATGATGTCCTCTTCAAACGAACTCATCTCGTTGGTTTGTTTGCAAGTATGCATGCAGGCCCGGCTGTTGCATCAACCCGTTGGCCGATGATGGTTTAATGTTGTGTGAGAATGAATGAAACACGAAGCACTGGAGATTTCTCAACCAGAAGGAAAATAATTGGAACTCTGAACGGGCGGGGAGACCACTGTAGTTCATCATCTGTATCACGTTTCGGGTGTTTCCTTCCATCCTTCGAGGGAGACAAGAGGTTTGTTCCGATGAGCCGGAACATTTAACCATACTAGGGCTTTGCTCGCCCAGCCCCTCCTTTTTTTGTATTGCTGCTGAATGCATGGGTTATTAATAAAATGATTAAAGTACGTATTAGATTTTGTAAAACCCGAATCTTGTCCGTTTTCCAGATGAAACCCGAAGCTGTGATTCCGCAAAGTATACATATCAGTTTCAAGATGGAGACCAAACCCGTCTTATGAGTCTCCTTTCTCAAGTGCTCTCTTTTGGCGAGCAGCAGAGCAAACAAACTCCGATACCCCCACTTCGAATGCCCAGTGCTCTTTAAAGGTCTAACAAAAGCCATCTGCCTCTTTTTCTTTCACTCTTGGGAGTGAGTGCCTGAGGAGCTTTTGAAACATGGATGGTAATAGGTGTGCGGATGGACTCCAGATCTGTATGTTTTAGAAATTGGATTTTGTTGCTTTCGGCTTCATCTTGGTAAACACATCTATTTGGACAACACAGTCACATTTTCCATAACCCGTTCACTCTCTCAGAAGGGGAGGTTGAAGTTGATAAAAGCGCTGTTCTGCTCTCCAATTCACTTCTTGTCTTCTTCTTCTTCATCTTCTTATCGTTTGGTTCTGGTCTGCCTGGTACTTAGAACGGGTCTATTCTACCATCATACATATACGTACCTACTTCTTTTCTGTGACTACACTTACTCATAGAGAGAAAAAAAAAAAAACCCCTAGAAACGTCGACGAGCTGGATCCAAACGAAAGCACAATGGCCTCTATTGAGTCCCTCCTCAACCCCGTTCCATCAGAACCAGTCAAAAGACGCGCAGAATTGCAGGAGAAGCCACACCACCAGCACTACCACCACCATCAACAACGAACCAGCACTTTTTCGCTAGATATCAGCGAGAGACGACCGTCTCGTATCCCTAAGGACGCTCCCGTGTTCAACCCCGGTAAAGTCAGAGGCGAGCTGCGCTACCCGCCATTTGAAGAGCGCGACGCTTTTCTCGATAACCAGCATGTTTTGTTTGAAATTCATCCAAAAATCGGTAATATTGCCAAGTTTCCTCGCCATATTCCGTATAGTAGTGAGAAGAAGGCTTTTTTGGAGAAGACCGGACGAGAGAGCTTTGAAGGTGAGTTTTTCTTTTTTTTCTTTTTTTTTGTGGCGATGCTATGTTGGGTAATCGTGTTAATGTGTTAAAAGTCTTCCAATACACGTTCAAGATTCCCAACGTGGACAAGGCTTGGACGGTCATGTGGGATTACAACATCGGCCTTGTTCGGACAACGCATCTGTTCAAGTGTAATGAATACTCCAAGGTTAGCACCACTGGTTGCGTTTTTGTATTTGATTTGACTAGAACTTTGGATTTGCCAGACAACACCGTCTAAAATGCTCAATGCCAACCCCGGCCTTCGTGAGATCTGCCATAGTATCACAGGTGGAGCTCTCGCAGCACAAGGTGAGTGATATTCCTGGCCTCTTCAACTTTTAATGAATAATCTTCTTACTCTGAATTAGGTTACTGGATGCCCTACGAAGCCGCAAAAGCAATCTCTGCTACCTTTTGCTGGAGCATACGGTACGCATTGACACCGCTGTTTGGCAAGGATTTTCCGTCTTTGTGTATTCCTCCCGAAAGCCCACAATTTGGGAAAATGATTGTCGACCCGGAAATCGTCCGGAGATCGACTGAGACGGCCATCCAGTACCGCAAACAGGAACTGGAGTTGAAGATGCAAGCTGCTCAGCAGCAGCAGCGGCGACATCAGGGACAGCCAGGGCCTATGGAGGTGTCGTCGTTCATACGTGACGAGTTCAGAAGCCCGACGTTTTCGAATGGAGCAGTCGATACAGGGCGCCGCCGCGAGGAAGATCATTCTTTGTCTAATTCCACGGTGTCATGGACACCGATCAACCCATTACCCACCGAACGCGCAACATCAGCACGCCGTTCTGAGAAAAGGACAATGACTACCGGAATGCTGCCGCCGATTGAAGACATGTTCCATGCCCATGCAAAAGGGTCTCCTTCCTCGCAAACTAATCCACTGAAAAGACGACTGAACGAGAAGAATCCCAAGAATGCGGAATTGGCATCGTCCACAACTGCTGCTGGCAGAAAATCTCGCGGGGAGGAGGTACGCTCGTCCAGAAAGGCATTTTCTTATGATGAGTCTTCAGATGAGGATGAAGACGACTCGGACGACGATGATGACGATGACGACGACGACGACATCAATCTTGATCTTACGACCGACGATGACGGTTCTCCTTCAGATTCTGATTCAAACCTTGGAATCATCTCCGACTTGTCCATGGAGACATCATCCGACAGCGACTGCGAAGAAACCAGCCGTGAGCGTCGTCGTCGTCGTCATCACTGCCGTAACCATCCAAAGCCGCAACAGAGGAAGAACAAGAATCATCATGACAACCTTTCATCCACAACATCCCCGCCACCGCCACGACCACAAAACTCGCCTCTCCTCTCTAAACAAAAAAAACATCATCCTCGTGACCGCGAAGCCGCAGAGACTCTGCTGGCGCTTTCGTCGCGATCAGGCTCGTCGAGTGTCGAGGACAGACCTGTGGATGGCGAAAAGGAAGCAAATGGACAAGAACAGCAGGCTGATCATGATGATGCGGCTGCTTCCAAGGAACACGCTATCAAACGAGTGCGTCGAGCAAGTTTCTGATTGGTTACCCTTTTGAAAAGAAGACGAAAAGAAGAAGATTAGATCATTCAATGTCGACTGGATGCGTCAATAATGTCATTTGATCATACCACCTCTGGGTCACGATATATACCTACCGTGATCACAATGTGCAGTTTTTTGACTGCTTTGCTTTGCTTTTGTTTTGTTTGATAGACCGTTTGATTTTCCGACGAGAATATCTCTTGTCTCTGTTTCTTTTTCATTGAATCTCATGTTTGCATGTCTTCTCAAGTTGTTCATTATTGATCAGATTCCCAAGGGCTCGCAGTTACATAGATGATAGACATCAATGATAATACTAATACGTTCATTTGACTACTTTACATGCTGCCTTCTTTTCTCTGAGCGTCTTTTGATCAATGCTGCGAGTGTAAGTTGATTAAATTGACAAATTTATGATAATGAATCAACAGTTAGGTACAAGCCGTATGATGTTGAAAAGAGAAAAAAGAAGTAGTTATTAATTGAAGAAGAAACCAATAATATACCGTATTTGAAAGAGGAAAATGAAACGAACAAAAAAACAGGGGAAGGGGAAAAGATTGTCTTCGTCCTTCCCCCAATGAATGAATCTCAACACAACTCATCACCGCATTTAGGTTTTTTTTCTTTGTTTGCACAATAAAATAACAATGAGAAGATACTAAATACCAAAAATAAACAAGAGGGCACGAGTTCTATGTAGGCTCATTGCTCATGTTCCATGGCGTCATCTGATTGATTGGTGAGATGGAGGGCTGATGCCCGGATCAATCAGTCATTAGTCGTGAGAGTTGGTGGGCGGGCAACTAGGCATCTGGGTCCATTCGGCTTCACTGGTGAACGACCCGAGCGCCTATTGCTTTACAGAGCCAAAAGAGGCTCTTTCTGGGTCTCCGTGGACGCGGCGGGCTCGGCCTCGGGCGCAGGAGCAGAAACTGGCTCGGTTTTAGGAGCCTCGGGAAAGTCGGTGGTCTGGACCTTGGGAGGGCTCACGGGCTCGGGAGTGACATCTGCAATTTTGGTGGCTACTGGAGCGGCACCGTGGCGGCCGCCAATGTATTCCTGAGCCTTGCTGGTATAATCGTTGGCATATTGCTTCACCAGGCCGGTGGCGTGGGAGGTGTGCTGGTTGGCAAACTCCTTGGCTTGGTTTGCTTGAGCGTTGATAAGCTTCTGAACCTCAGCGATTTGCTCATCGATGATCTCGCGGTTGCTGATATAAACAAGAGGACCGAGATAGGCGACACTGACGCCGATCAAAGACAGACCCCAGAAAGGAAGGACTTTGATGAGCCAGTACGACAGGAAAGCGGCGACGAAAGCCTGTAAACAGTCAGATAACCGCGTTCAATCAACTCATACCAAACAATCATCGAAAACACACGGCAGTAGTGTAAGTGACATTCTCAGCGAACACCACACGTTGGAACTCAATCAGGAAGAAATCGAACAATTGGCCCAGGTCTTCTAGAATTCCCTCAACGGTTTCCTTCGGCAGGGTGTAGTATTTACGGGGACGGAAAGAGCTTGCAAGGCCGTGGTTGAGGACAAGCTTGCCGAGTCCCTCTGCAGCGGCGGTGACTAGATAGCCCAGACTTTAGCTTCATTCAAATCAAGTAAGAATCATTGGCGGCTTACATCCAAGGGTGACGTAAAGAAACTTGAAGACCCATCGCAACAGAGGCAAATAGCGAGCAGCAAGAATGAAGGTGACAACACTGGCAAAAGAGATCGCAGTAGCGCGTGGGCGTTCCCACTGTTGATATGGTCAGTTTATACGCCGATAAATGTATGTTCCGAGGCAACGCACACTCAACAAGCTGTACAACAGTGAATGGTAGTCTATGCGATATTAGCAACTCAAAAATCAATGGAGGATTGCAGGCAGCATACGAGTCAAGGGCTGGCCTGTGGAGGTAGTGTTGCTAGGCGTAACCTTGGTGGCATTCAAGCCCTTGAGCTCAGCACTGGTCTTGGAAGCTTCGGAGGCGACATTGTCTGCGACAGATGCTGGAATCATCCGTCAGCATCGATGAGACTCAATTTGCAAATTGAATAACTGGAACAGGCATGAAAAATGACAGATGGTTGTGTTTCAACCAATTTGGTCGTGTTATCTCGCAAGGGTGTGGTTGCTGGGGTAGGCGGATCGGTGGGAAAAAAGAGAGGGATAGCTTAGCTAGCGTCGGGCATCATCACTACAGGAGAAAGATTCAGTGTTAGCATTCGAAACAGTCGAGGCCATCGTTGGCGATGAGGATAGTGCAGCAATCGCAACGTACCTTACCGGGCTTGGTGACAGCAGGGTACTGGACATCACCAGAGTCGGCCATTTTGACTGTTGTGCGTTTCACCACGCTTCCTTTCTCTTCCGAGTGATAAGGGGTCGACCGAACGCAGTTGGCGGGGTATTCCTGTTGAAGGCTCGATTCAGGAACAAACAGCACAAGCAGAGCTGATTGAATGAAGTATAACCCAGCAGATACGAGCGAGAGGGGCGAAGTGAAAAATCTGGAGGGACGATGTGGATGGCAGGAAGTTGGCTGGAGTGATGCAATCGTCGATGCAGGACGATCGAACGGCCGAGCCGAGAAAAGAGGGTCGTGTGAGCGTCTCCACCCGGCACAAACAAACAATAATCAGCAGGCAAATCTCCAAACAATTTATTATACCACGACGGCGATAAGAGTAAAAACAGCGACAATTTTTATATCCAGTTGACTCCCTCTCACATGGACTGTCTGTTTTATTGCTGCCTGGGTGGACGAGGACTGAATAATCCTGACCAGCAGAAGAGCAGGGCGTTTTGCATGTGATTGTTCGCTTCAATAATGCTCAATAGCTTGCCGTTTCTTGTTTTCTCAATGACAAACTAACTCAAAATAATGCTGCGCTGTCTACGGCAATCAGTCGCAAGGGAGCGTTCTTCTTGGAAGCTTCTCACTGTTACCAGAGCTCTCAAGTGCTGTATATGACCTGCCACTAGGGGTGGTGACAGTTACGCGAACTGTAGAAGATCGCATAACCATACGCCCATGAGGAGTTACAATTTTTTCAAGTAATACCTTAAAGCTGCTGATAGCTTCTCGCCTAGATTGAAAGAAAATAATAACACAGGTCACAATATTAGAGCTCGAAAAGCTCTGCGTACTTCAAGGATGCTAACCAATCAGAGCCTGCGGATAGGGCTGGCTGGGTGCCTGATAACCAAGGCCGCAATTATATCACGTGATGCAGCGTCTTAGCGCGTCGCCCGTCGTCATTTCCGGATGTTTTGATGCCCGCCGCGGCCAAACAAGCGCGCTGCTCCCGACGACGACCACCACCACAACCCCCCCAACACCCCGGAATTCGCCATGATTCTCGCAGTATAGTAACCCGACTCTCGCATCTATCAATAGCGTTGGTCGATTCGCCAACAAAGATAACAGAAAGAACACAAACAAGCCCTCTCCCGGATCGCCCATTGTTTACATGCACCATGGCTGCAGCCAGAGGAAAGCCCGTCGGCTCTGCGGCCTGGATTGCTGCGGAAAAGGAAAATGTGACGCGCTTGGTTGAGCAAGAGCTGGAAGAAGTAGAATTCCCTGTTCGTCACGAGCTCGATTGGCTGAACGAGCACATGGCCGAGATCTTCTCGAGCAATCAATTGTATGTGCGGGCGTCCGTCATTATCTGAACTTCGGGGACTAATAAGAGCACCACAGTAATATGACCGAGCTTCTCAAAACACCAGGCAAGATGAGAGGCAAAACGCCCCGCACGGCACGCAAGCGCAACCCAGACGAATCTCGTGTGGTACGTATCTCCGTTCACTGATGTGTTTTGTCGTGTGTGCTGACCTAGAATTAGCCTCTAAATGAAATATTCACATCCTCGAACCAGAAACCGAAAATGCCTTCAAAATTTACTGCTGCTCTCGAGAAGACGGCTACAATTTCAAAACCGTCTGCTAAACCATCCGAGGATCCCGTTTCGAAACCAGTTGAGGAGCAACTCAAGAAGAAACATGCCGAGACAAAGCAGAAAGCAACCGCTTCATCTGACCAACCAGTTCAAAATAAGACGGAAAACACAGGTGCCGGCATCTCTGTTTCCAAAGGCAAAGAACCCGTACGCGACCAACCTGTCAACAACAAGGCACTCAACTCTTTCTCTACGTATAACACCGATTCTGGTTACCACGGACTTCCCAATGAAGAAGAAGACGAAGACGAGGTTGTTCTGGCTACTACACAAATAATTTCCGACAGCCCAGGACCAGAAGATACACAACCCGAAGCAGGCCTGTCCACACAACCGCTCGAGGTTGATACAACACCAAAAGTGCAACATAGAAAGAGTGAGTCGGTTGACAGGCGCACAACTGATCAATCATTCCACTCAGCCCAGGAAAATATCCGGTCTCGTGGAGAAACTGTGGAGCCAATGGATGTTGCGGAAGATCACCAAGAAGTAGCAGACGAAGACACTCCTCGTCCATTCTCTAAAACAGCCGAATATCCGGCTCTACCAGAAAAGACGGTTCGCGAAGAGTCGGGTTTGAGCGATGGACAGGATCAGGATGAAGATATGGCACTTGACGAGAACTTTGACGACCTTGGCTCGCCATCTGACAATTCGACACCGGCTCGCCCTCCTATGAGGAAAAAGAGCAGCCTGAGTTTTGCATCACTACCCGCTCGGGAGCCGTTGATCAAGAAAAGCATGTCCCGCACTAGCCATTTGGACATGATTAAACCAACCGGTCCAGGTCGTCAAAGCTACTTTGGAGGCCAAGGGGACGGGCTAAAACCATCAAATCTCGGTCTAAATACAGAAACAGAGGACCAACGTCAAGAATCCTTGGAACTAGACAGAAAACAAAGATCATTACAGACCGAAACTGATGATGGGTATGGAACTTCAAAGTCTTCAACGCAGCGGACCCAGCGACTTCATGATAAGATCAGTATGCTCGGCAAGACTCAAGCACCAAGGACAACGAAATCTATCGCGCCGTCGTCACAAGGCACCTCTCAAGTTAATTATCCTGACTTGCCAAGTAACAAGTCCAACACTGCAGTCAATGGACCTGCGCCCACAGCAGTCACGACAAGTCAAGAGGACTGGATCAAGCCTTTGGAATCACCTCAAAAAACAACTATTCCAAAGAGCCAGACCGCAGATATCATGGAGCTTGTCGCAGGGAACGACACCGTCGGAAAACTTGAAGTAGGAAAGCTCACGCGGACGGAAACAGTTCCCGACTTGCGTGAGAAACGTTCACCCACGCCAAAGGGATCGGTGTTTTCTGCATTCGGCCACCACAAATCAGCATCTACATCCTCACCTGCTCGTCGAGTTGAAAAAGCTGCACTGACTGCCTCTAATGTGGCTGTGGAGTCCACGCCACCCGCTGTTTCGCCGCAACGGTTTGACGGCACAACGAGTGGACCAAGATCCAACTTCCAGTCGATAATGAAGAGGGCGAAGAATCTTTTCTCTAGCAGTGCAAGCATTTCTGCGGCTGCTAAATTGGAAACCCTCTCTTCTCCTACTGCTTCTCGCTCACAGCCCAACCTCTCGCACGTCCTATCTAGCCCTCAAAGGTTATCCCCGAGCCCAGAAAGAGCGCCAATGCGGATTCAGAATATAATCGAGGCGGATAAACCTGAACGAAACGACAAACCACAATACGCACTGGAAGACCCTTTCGAGGAGCCTCGGGTTCGTCAAGAAAAAACCCAGCCTAGCAGCAAACCAGATAAAGTCGAGAAGGCGTCGTCAAGGGAGCATGATGTGCGAGAAACACACTCTGTGCAAGCAAATACAGCAAACATTCAAAGAGCCCCGCCACCAGTTTCAAGGGACACCGAAATTCTAAATGACGCTGAGCGTAAATTTCCACTTCCACCTAGCACTTCTCATGCTGCTCCTGCTCAACCCGCTCAGCCGGCTACCAAATTGAGACCCCTGAAGCCCACGAGAGAAGTTGCTCAGAAGCCAAAACCGCAGCCAATGTCGATTCGTGTCGGTAGCACGCTGACCCGTCCGCCGATGGCTTCATCAACGTCTTATATACAGGAGCCTGCTACGGCCCCGACGCCAGGAACAACCAAGCAGTCCAATCTGTCCAAGAAGGCCAGCAATTCTTCTCTACAGACTACAGCGTCAAACACAAGCTTTAAAAGTTCAGTATCTAGCCAATCGCAGCGGAAAGCGCAAGTAGCAGCATCTACGGAGAAAAAGAAACAGGTACTACTGGTTTTACCTTATTATTTATCACGTACTAACTCTTTACAGGAGGAGCGGGAAGCGGCATTGCGCAAGGAAGAACAGAAAAAGCGAGCTGCCCAGCAGAAGCAGCAACAGGAAGAAGGTCGACGCGCAGAACGAGAGCGATCTGTTGTGGAAGACCCAAAGAAAGCAGCCCAACGGCAAGCTATTGAGCAACGCCGGCTCGAGAATTCACGCCTAAGACAGGGCAGCCAACCACCCAAGCCGGCAAACGACATGGTCAGTTTTTCATAGCATATAAATGGGCACAATATTGACAATTCACTTACAGGGATCATCTCTGCAACAGGACAAGACTGCTCAACGAGCTGCTGATCCAGGGCCAGCACGGCCACCCTCGCGGTTGGGCTCTACACTGCAGTCGTTCAACCGATCTATTAACCAGCCCCCAACGAACCCTGCCAAGCCAGCAAAGAGGCCATTGGAGGAAGAATCCCAAACTCGATCGGCAGCACCTGCCTACCGTCCATCTGAACAGCCAGCCGACGCAAAAAGACGGAGAACCGAGGACGAATATAACCATACATTTAACCAGCCTCCCCCGTCACTCAAGCAACAGCCGATTCGCAAGGTAAGCTATTCTTTTGCAACTGGAAGAATACCCGGAAACTGACCATGGCGTAGGAAAATGGAAAGCTCTCGCTTATGGGGCACGGCTATTCACAGGCACCTCCACCTGCAGCGTATCACCCGGTGTACAAGACAGTGCCCGTGCAGCAAGGTGCAGCAGGCCGGCAGCTGAAGCACGGAGCACCCATTGATATGACACAATACCAGAATGGAATGATCCCGTTTGCGTCAACCAACCCCCCTGCAACGACAGTTCACAAGACGCCTAGTCACAAGACAGCTAATCTTGCAGCTCAACGGGCGCCGGCGAAAGTGTCCCCGCAATATCCTCCTAGCGAGAGCATTCACTTGCCCGAGCCTAACACTGATAGCGATGACGAGGACTCGGATGCTGACATGCTTCCCGTTCCGGACTGGGCCCACCCAGACGAGCTTCAGAGGGCGTTGGCGACTCAGGAAGACGCGCCCACAGACCAAATTTTCGGTAGAATTGGGCCATTTATGATGGAGGAGGTCTTCAAGCAAGACAAGAAATTGAAAAAGTTCCGCGAGCGCACGAGCAGCGCCAACTGGGGCGGACCGGATGGCTTAACGCAGGAAGAGATCAGCCGGGACCAGGCTGCGCGACAACGCCTGCGCACGAATGGGCAGTGGTCGTATCATGTATCGCGGTGACGGCCTGTATTCGTTATTTGCTTCCTTTTCTCTTGGCCTTTTTTTTCGTTTTTAGTCCACATGCTTTGGCGGCTCGGCAGGTCATGGGAGTGTTGGGTTTTGATTGGTGTTTCGGAGAACATAGTTGGGCGTTATATATACGGGGCGTACTGTTTGCTATTACGTCTTAGTGCTATTAGCAGTATTATTAGTACTATAGTATTGATATTATTGTTTCTGTTACTATGTGTTCCACGTGGTATTTTCAGGCCTGACAGGTGTCCGGCGGATGGCGGCCACGAGGGCTGGGCTGATCTACATCGTGTCGCAGAAATCAATCGGGGGCCGAATTCAGGGCCGTAAGATTGGAATGTGCCGTGCCAACTCTATCTGGAACCTAAGATAGTACAGTATCCGTATGCGAGCTGACTCTCTTGTGAAAACCGCCATTTACTGCTCCGTATACGTACTCCGTGCACAGCTACCCTTAGTGTGGTCCCATAAGCACTTTCCCGCCCAACACCACCACCAACCCACGTCGACCAACTCGCCAACTCCCCGCCTTCACCAACTCACTTACAGTTACGCCCCTCTGATGTGAAACTGCTAGCGATAGACGAACCCTCACGCGACGCCGGGGAAGAATTAGCGCAGCCAGCTAGGTATGCATGCGCCAGCCCCGTTTTGCCTTCCTGTTCTTTTTCGCCTTGCTGATAGCCGCCGAGTCAGCAGCAGTAAGCATGTCTGCCCTTACACACTGCTGTAATACAGCGCCAGCGTTTCCCTCGGTACGCTCCAATTTACACCCAGTCTCGCTGCTTGCTTGGTCCTGGCACTTGCTGACCCTCGCCCTGCATATTAAGTATAGGAACTAGAAGTATACGCTGCTGAGAGCTGAGATGCCATTGGACACCCAATGTGTCGGAAGATGAGAGACAAGGCCAGAACTCTACTCCTTGGAGGAAAACAGGCCCCTGAGCAAATCAGAACGCGTTATTCACACCACCTTCGGAAAATTCGTACAGTGTTGTACGGCCCTGTACGAGACCTACATGGCGGGGTAGCTCGTTGGTAGCTGGGCCACTGGCTAGTCTTTTGGGCGGTGGGCCAATGCGTGGTCAATACTGAGATCTGACCAGTGACCAAATGATCAAGTTTGTGACCCCGCCATGGTTCTTATTGCAAGTTGATTCGGTTTCGGAGGCTCGACCGGGTCATTCGTGACGGGGGTCTGTCTCCCCTAGGCGGAACGACTAGCTGGTGAGCTTCGAGGTGGAACTATATTACTAGTTTTACGTGCTTTGCCATGCATGGCAAGTCTTGTTTGACTGATAGCCCGTGCACGTGAAGTCAGTCCCTTCAATAGCCTTGTTGGGGAGGTCGTCTTTTTTTTGTCTTCTTGGGTCTTTTTCTTTCCATATTCTCACCTCACAAAGCAACTCATCTACCCCTACCCCCGGTGCTCTATACTCGTATGTGTCTGGCTGTGGAGGCAGGGCTACAAGACTTGCCTCATGCTCATCAGTTGAAATGTCGCCCAACGCGATTGGCAAGGATGAGCTTTCTATCTCAGATTCCAGTCATAGGGAACGAGATAGACGGCCTCGTGCAAAGATCCCAATGGCGAGATGCCGAGAGCATCCTGCTACGCATGCTCCACGAAGCAGAACATCACCCACCGGCCTCTCAGCGCGAGAGCACAGAAAATCAACAGGCAAAGTTGATGTTGGCTCATGTACTTCGCCAAGCCGGCCGTTTTCGTGACGCTGAGCGGTTGGATGGCGAGGTTCTCGCGCTCCGGGAGCGGGAATATGGCGAAACAGCCCAGGACACGCTGGTCGTCATGTATAACCTTGCAACAGACATCAAATTCCAAACGGGGAGACTGTTGGAAGGCTTGGCTCTGGAGAGACGCGTCCTGGAGACCGCCGTTCGAGCTTACTGGCCCGACAACAATGCTGTTGTTACTGCTGATAATTCTCCCAGCATGGACATTCTGATCCGAATGTGCAATCTGGCTGATACCTTCTTTGCGCACAACCAGCCGACTGATGCGGCCCGGCTTCATGAAACCGTCCTACGTCTATGCACGGCATCTATTGGGCCAGGCCATCCATACACCATTGCTGTGATGGATAGCACCGGCAGGGATTATGTATATCAGGGGCGTCTTCACGAAGCGGTCCGCCTATTACAAGATGCCGTCGAGGCAGGAAAAGTGCACTTGGGAGAGCAGGATGCAACAACGCGCAGATGCATTGTGCACCTAGCCGAGACATATGGACGCATGACCGCCGAGGGAGACGGAAAAGTGCCCGACGACAAAGTGGTCGACATCCTAGAGCAAGGCATCAAGATCCTGGAAGAAAGCATTGGGGTCGACGATACCGATACGGTATCCCTCAAGTATTACCTGGCGGTCGCGTATGCGCGCCTCGACGGACGGTTTCATGACTCCGAAGCCCTGCAGGAGCAGGTGCTACATTGGTGCCGTCGCCAACTTGGCGTCCGCACGGAGATGGCAAGCCTGATGGTCCGTAATTTGGTCCTAATGTATCGACAATTAGGCAGGATGGACAAGGCAAGAGAGGTGGAGAACGAATTTGGGCGAATACGTCGGTCTCAGTCGGATTGATTATATTATCCACTATACTTGAGTCTCTGGCGCTCACCATACGCCTGTGATCCTCCAGAACCAGTGTTTCGAGTCGCGTCCTAGCTTATACCTCATTTTTTCCCCTTCCGTCGTGGATTGTTCTAGCGGCAGGGAGATCTGGCCCCCCGTAGTGGGCCAATACTAAAAGACCGGTATAAGCCATGAACATGATCGACAGGGACTGCGTGTTGAGGCGACACAGACCTGAGTAGGGAGTATTTCTTGCTCTATGCAATATTGCATACATCGTATTCCTTCAGGATTGATAATTTTTCTTGAAAATCAGGCTCGAAGGATGCGACGCCGCGGTGCACCTTACGTGAGCTGTGGTGATGGCCTCGGGGAGTCGCTACGTGGAACCGATGCAACATGCGATTATTCTGGTGATACTATGTTGGAATACGACGAGCATCGTAGTTTTTTTCTTCTTGTTTTAATTAATATTCAAATATTTGTTTCCCGCGGTTGATATTTTTTAACAGATAAAAGGATACGAGCAAGAGGTAAAGGGGTTTGCCGACAATTGTGGCGCCGTTGATGGAGCGACGGGCTAGAATGTGTATACTGTTACAGGGATTAACGTAATAGCAGCATGCGTATATCCATAAGGCTTAAGCCACTTGATCATGGCAAAGCCACACTTTTGTCTCTCTTTGCATGGGATCTTCTAGAACAGGAATATCCAGAAGAAGAAGAAGAAGAAGTGGGAATACTTAAGGTTGGTTATACATCTACTTGTCATTCTTATTATTATGGAAGGGTATGAATCATACTTCAAGACGAATGTTTTTGATGCACCAACAAAATGGAGCAAGCAGCACCACTGGGCAAGCCTAACCGTAACGTGGGATGACTATTACTAATTAGGGTAGCAATCGAATTTCTAGAAGCAACACGGACGAGTGTCGGCTTCTGACCTAGACCCTAGTACTGCTAAGTTAGTACTGGGCTGATGCATAGCGCAGTAACTAACTTGCGTAGGGAAAGAAGACAGAAAATAACAAGGCGGACGATCGAAATTCTTGGGAAACATATTAGTTATAGTGCGAAGCAAATTTAGTGATGATTATTGATGTTTATTTTCTTACGAGATTCTTTCCTAGTATTAGTGTATACTTCGTACACAAGTTTGACTTTTTTTGGTAAACAAAGACTAAATAAAAAAAAAACCGTCGTTGATTCAGATTTCCCACAATTTTCAGCCCCCGATTGTTCTACATGTACTAGCTTGCATTAGCCGTAAGCTTTCGGTCTCTATGGGGCGGCTGCATCTTGTCCGGTGGTGCCAACTTTGAACTACTACGTAGTGAGTTAGGTTAGTTATTTGTTTGTTAATTACGTATGTATCTGGAATGGAATAATAATAATACTGTTGGACTAATATTAATTAATTTATGGGTGAGTCTGAGCATTTTTGTTATTGTTATCAGTTTTTCGTCACCCAACACTTTTTTGTTGGACCAAACCTGTGTCAATTGGTGCCCGGGAATTATGACAAAATTTTTATGTTTCAAAATGTCTTGATCAAGTGCCTCATAGTAATTAATAGTTTATTATTGGTTTGGAAGTTGGGTTAATGTTATCTAGTATCTATGTACGATTGAATCCGTCGGAGCATTCGGCCGTTTTGCTGTGTGGAGCGGCGTCTGTTCGTGTTCGTATTGTGTCCAGGGGTGCCAGAATATATTGTCCGCAGCAGTCTACCTAATTGGGTGCATGATTTGTCACTTCCTTGATAAACAGTGTCAGTTCACTGATATACTTTCGTTTTCCACCTATGCTTTTTGTAAAGCACATGTAATTACACCCCACGCGGCATTGAGTCAGAAGCTGATAGAGTTCCCAACAGCCAACATAATACGAAGTGGGCTTTCTGTCACTTCTAATTACCGAATCGTTATCCCTTTGCTATTCTTTGCTATTCTTCAGCTTTTGTGAGACAAAACCAGAAATCCAGTCAAGACCTAATTTTGACTATCAGGGTTCGCACGGACTGGTGAAGAATAGTAGTAATAATTTTATTATGATTGTATTCTTTTCGAGACCGATCTCGGTCGAGTGAAAAAAAAGTGGGATTTCTACGCTGTCATTATTCATATCCTTGAAACTTTAGATAGACGAGATTATTGAGATTCGTCGCTAAAGCTGTCCAGTCATTGGGCGATTTCTGAAAAGCAGGGCCTTGTAGATCCTTCATCTAGATACTCCTCTTAAGTCGCCCTCGAGGACTATGTAATTAGATTTAATATGGCTTGTACGATGCCTTACGGTGCTAAGTTGGCGTATAGAACAGCTATATCCCTCAGGGCCCACTGAAGAGCTCCATTTTCATGCATATATGATACGAATCATATCGGTTATTGAAACACTTTCGTAATCGCTACTTGAGCTAATACACTTTTAACTGTTGACTGTTGAGCCTTGACTCTTGACTAGTGAAGGAATACGCTGGCCAGTTTTGAAAAAAAAGAGTTCTGGAACTACTATGAAAATAGGTTTCTGATTTAGTGGCGCAGCGTATTACTTTCTGTGTGGAATAGAACCCTCGAATGGTTTACCCTAATAGTTACTTGACGAGGGCCATAATAAAAACATCCGGTCAATATGCATGTCATGGGCCTTCGGGGGACGGACTCCGGACTCCGGAGGGCTTCCCGATACATGTGTACACCACTATATTTTGCGATTGACCGATGTCGACTTGGTGCCTTGGGGGCCAAGTACGTACTCAATCTCATACTCTTCTAAGATGCTGCATTAAGGTAGGGATTTTAAACAAAGCAGAATCAAGAGGAAAGAATGGTACTACTATTATTAAGTAGTTATGCACAGAATGGCTAGCTGCATGCGTAACAGGTTTTTGTTGCTATACGGAAATATTGGTACCCTTGGCATATACTCCGTAATCTCCGTAATAATGTACGTATCGTGGTGAGTGTATTGGTATGTTTGCCATGTGTATGTAATAAATACAACGGCCCCCAACTCCACCTGGGCCAGCAGCTCATATCATACGGGAGGGGAGATTTTAACATCCGAGTCCTGGAACGTGCACGGGTATTCAATTGTTTTGCTACCTGATCGTCGAAATTGATGACTCTGTAGTACGAAGTACTCCGTAGTCTGTAAAGAGTAGTAAGCTCTTTTTTTTGTTTTTGGGTTGGCTCTCGTATTCAAAATAGTTCTGCTCCGCTTATGGAAAAAGAGGGACTATTCCGTCGTCTGAGCGAATTGGTTGCCATTCGATTGGATAGTGAAATGATTCAATTTCTTTCTTTTTTCTTTTTTTGTTTTTGGAATGACCTTGAAATTCAGCTCCGACCAATTTATCCAGCCTAGTCGGGATTAAAATTTCATGATGGAATACGGAGCTTCACTTGGGATAGTGTTGGAAGCTTTGAAAGCAATACGAAGGTAGTTGTTGGTTAGTTTCAAAGCAGCTGCATTTCCTTGGTTTTACGAAGTACACACCAGAGGATCCACATTCAACCTATATACAAAAATTGGAAACTCTCGCGCCTTAGGATCTTCGTGTGTCCTAACTACATATGGGAACCCCTCTTTTGAGTCGAGAGATCAGCAAAAGTGCTATTGGTCAAGGCAGATGGCAAACTTTTGGGGTTTGTCTGGCCTGTATCTGGGCCGGGCAATATATATGCATATAATCGATCACTTGATCTAAGAATACATTTCCGATGCGCGCATTACCTGTACAGGAAAGTGTACATATGTAAAATTGTATTGTCATGCTGTTTCCAAAACTTGAATCTGAATTAGGGCAACCCGTAGCCATGTGACACTTTGTCATTACTGCATGATTACATGGCATGCACGTCTTAATTCTGGAAAGATCTGCCGCATAATACATGCATGCGTACGTAGTCTAGTACGATCAAAACTGACTCAAGCAAAAAGCTAGGAAAAAAAAGAGGGGGAAGTGTGGGTGTAACTAGTGCGGCTGACCTGCATGATCTATTGTATGCATGTACTTGCTAGACTGGGGTTTGCTATTATGGAAACTATCGGAACAATGCATGAATCGTGGTGGTGGCTGGGTTTATATTCAAAAATAGATTTTAATTACTCTTACGCACTTACTTCTCTTGAAGTCGAAGACGAAGATGACCTTGCAGCAGCTCGGCGATTAAAGGAAAAATCACTCACACTTACTAGGACTTGCCTCGATACGACGTGCCGTCCATATTCTAGGAAATGCCAGAGCCAGTATCATTCTTACTAAGCCTCAGCATCATAATCTAAGCCAACTACTCAGACTCTACTTTCCTCCCGATCTCACCCTACAGCCAATTCCAGAAGACAGCCACCGACAGGAAGATACCAATGAAGAGAACTCAGAACCAGATGATCAACCCCCAGCAACAGGGCATAACGCGAAGCGACGTAAACTTCACCGCTCCGCTCCAGAGACAACAACCCCGAAATCAACCATGTATCAAACAAACCGTGAAAATAGAGGTCGATTTACCAAGACTACTACAAAAGCCTGATGCCCAGAATTAGAAATCTGGGTTACCCCATCATGGGTATTCGCTCCGCAGATGTCATCTGAAGAAACTGTTCGCATGTCCTCTGGGTTCCTCCATGCATAAGCCTTTTTACCTCAAAAACCTCGCTTGGCCTCTCTCAACCTTGGTGTAGAGATCCAACCTCATTTTTTTCGCGTATCACTCTTCATGTGTACATGGATCTTTCTTTACGTTTTCTGGAGTCATGGATCAAGATAGTAAGACGGGAAGAATCTATGAGGACTGTGTTTGGTGTCGCTATCTATGAAGGACTGCTGTGTTAGATTACCAAAGCATCTATAAATTAATATCTAGCCTATTGTCTAAAGCTAAAGCTCTAGATATTTTTATAGTTATTACTACAACCCACAGAATACAAATGCGAGTTTAAATTCTTATATGCAGTGATTTATCGACAAGCGAATGCGGTTTCCAAGTTTTTAAAAGCGGGTGTCTCGATGAATGCATTTAAAGACCATACTTTCGATGCTAATTTCGATGTTTCTTGCCTTAGTATGGAAAAGAGACGCGCTGTAACAAGTCAATTCCATCCACTTTTGGCTGCTGCTTACTTTGGCAATATTGATGTGACAAAGGTGTTACTTGATGAAGGCAATGTGAACATTAATTTCTACGAAGTATTTGGTCGCACTGCACTGCATTATGCTATAGAGACCGATAATCCAGATATGATCAAACTGCTGCTGGAGCAAGGAGCAAGGATGGGAGATCACCATGAAAAACAAGCTGTGAACGCACCCTTCGTTCACGCCGCGGAAGTTGGTAATAGAAATGCTGTTGAGCTGATGTTCGATATGCTTCAGCTTCAAAATCGAGGTAACCAACTTGAGCAGAGTGGACCAGAGAAGGCGATCCGTGCCAAACATTTGTATGAAGCAGCGTGTTATCGAGCATGCAGAGAAAAACATTATGATATTGTTGCTTGTCTTCTCTCTCGAGGGGTTGACGTTAACCTTTGTGTTGACCAACGCGGGCTACTTTATTGGCCAACGATTGACTGCGATTTGTCAAAAGTCAAATTACTATTGCGACACGGAGCAAGACCGGAGCGAGAGAGAAGCTGCGGAATTGTGACTTTGCTGTTCAATTGTGGTAGCTGGCGTGGAACAGAAAAAAGGACTGGGGTGGACATTGTCCTGTATCTTCTGCGGTCCGGTTGCAACGTTGCAAATGGTGGCATACATGCTTGTGCTTTGTGGCGCATAGCAAAATACAGCGGATCAAAAGGGCATAAGAATTACCTGACGCCTCCCCAACGGGAGGAGGTTATGAATCTCCTTCTCGAGAAGGGCTTCGACATGAAAAGATGCCGGCATGGCTGTTTCGCGAGAAAAGGCCAGACTTCATTGGTAAACAAAATGCGTCGATTTAATTCAACCTTGGTGGAATATGTGGAGGATCAAGAGCTCCGATATGACCGTGTTGATAAAACTGGCGTATTTTGAATGCTAGCGATTAATATGTGGCACATAATCACTTGTCGTGTAGAATGATAGATCACGCAAGATGAAAGACCGGTAGTAGTGCCGACTGACAATTCGCGTAGCCATTTCCAAGCTAATGCTGAAGTTGTGGACGCTAACGTGGATTTCTCACGAGACCATCACAAGCATTTTGTTTGATACGGAATGTCAAGGCGGACTATCAGGACAACAATCCATGATATTTGTACTGAAGCTCCACTTTGTATTCTCAATAAACTAAAAAAAATTCTTATTTTTAATACCATGCATTATATGTGCAATTGAATGACCGGGTGTTTGGTTGGTAGCTCATAGAATGTATTACCAACGAAGACGTTAGCTTGTTGAAGAAGAGATAGTATCATATACGAGGCTTCTGTAGAGTCATACCTACCGTTACCGTGCTGGCCACGTGTAGTGATCCTATCAATTGATATCTGGACAGGTATTTAAATATGTTTAAAATGATGTACATTCCAGTCCACTGTCCAAGCAAGAGCAAAATCAAGTCATTATCTTAACCTGGTCACCTGTTGAATACCTCATGTCCTGCAATTGACCAAGTCCGGCTTTATCTATTTCACTTGCCTCCTCCTAGTGATGGCGCAGTACATTTGCCATTAACACATTGAAGCTGGCCAGGAGCCGCTTTGCAATTGGCAAGAACAACCCATTTCCCGTCTGAGCACCCAAGCTAATATTCACTTAAGTATAAACTAATCTAACTTCTTCTTCTTCTTCTTTTTTTTTTTTTTTTTTTTTTTTTTGAATCTAAAATTACCAATGTACCACTGTTGTATTCACATTCTGCTGCAGTAGTGTCACAAGACTGACCGCGCAACGGTCCTACGGCAGCGCCTAGGACAGCAAAACCGGCAATAGAAAGAAGAGCGAAAAGCTTCATGATGAATGATGTGTGATTTTTAATGTTTCTTGCTGGCCGAGAATAATTTGTAGATGATTAAAAAAAATGTTGCGAATCAAGTCGATTATTGCTTGAATTTATAGTACTTCAGCCCAAAGACCCTGGGGCCATTTTTTCATTTACGGTTTATCGAATGCGAAAAAAAAACTTTTATTCGAAGAGTTCATCTTCAAAACCCAACAGATGACCAACTGCTGGCGAGTTCTTGTTGGACTTTATAACAAATATGGGCGTAACATCATTATTTTCTGTTTATTTGGTCTAGACTAACGCAGTCGGGAAACAACCACGCGGTCTAAAGGGAGCCAGGGACAAAATAGTTTGAAAATAACCCCACCAGGAACTTTATTTGGGCGGCGGTTAGTAATAGTCAGTACTTGACTGCTTGAAGGCCACCATCAATTCATATCGCCTGGGCCTCGGCATTCGCATCCGAGTTTTTATAGTTAAACGGCCCCCATTGGCTAAACCTAACAAGGTAGGTAAAGAGTAGGATAAACTTGAAATTAGAGTCGGTCAATGTTGGTTAAACCGTTACATACATATATGACATCGTGTGAGATAGGGGTTTGCCTGTCCCTGCAGTTTGCCGTTTGTCGTCCTGAGGAATGGCAAGATGCAGCCAGAAGAGGCAACTTGCGTTTAGCTAGAAATAAAGATATAAATAACAAGTTCTGTGAGTCTAATAACCACTAGCCTTTCTATGTTAGGTATTCTAGGAAGCAGATAAAATATAAGTAAGATATCATTAAAAAGAAACCCAGGCACTTTTTTAAAATAAGATTATGGTATTTTAATCTATAACTACTGGTCTAGCTGAGTCTGAGATGCAGGCTTTATAAGTACTTGTACGCCGCCAATTTCGGTGTAGTGAGTAAAATACTCCTGAGCATAGGAGGCTATAATGTCCTAATCATTCTAGTAATTGTTTTTTCTATAGTTTTGGGCTAGAAATCGAGATTTGAAATCAGCATGAAATGCGTTTTCGCGCGAAGGTACCGATTACGTTAGTTAAGTGAGCAGTCGGCATTTGTTGTGAATAGAATTGCCGTTCTGTGTGGGAGACACGGCGATAATTCCGATATTCCGCCTAAATCGTCCTCGTATGTGTATATTTAATTATATATTGCTTTGAATTGTCCAGTAGATATTCTCTCAGACAGGACGCAACGACCTTACATATACTAAGCGATTGTAACATAGGTGGCAAGCATTATCACCGGATAGTATAAGTAGTATTTCTTCATATCGCCCCGACTCTTTAAGCTTCACCCACAGTGATGTCAGAGGATCCACTACTACCAAAGCCCTCGGTGGACACGATCTGGTAGGTAGCGTTGGTGGATGGGTTAAAGGGTAGACCATGCGCGTTGTACCAGTCGTAGTGGTTGCTAGTTGTAACAGTACCGCTTGTACGCTTGCTTTGGCGGATTGACCAGTACTGGATATACGTAGCACTACGTTCGACCCGATAGACATCGTAGGTTCCACCGTCACTGGAAAGTGTACCAATATGGGTGCCGCCACTGCCAGGGTTATAGGAACCGTAGTTCTCTAGGATATATGTCTCGCCTATTTCGGACCACGTATATACGGCGAGATAGCCATTACTTCCAGGGTTGAAGCTGCCAGAGAAGGTTATAGCCCTTAGGATGAAGTCAGCAGGAGTGTTCAAGAGTTCTGAATATGAAACCAACCGGCCCGTTGCCTCCTGCCATCCTTTACCAGCTGTGAAATCGCCAACGTTCTGCCAAGTTACGCTGTATTCACCCCCATTGCCATTGGTATACGTAACATCTCCAGTCCCATCAGACCCTGGAAAAGGATAAGAATTAGTGACGCTCTTATTCTAAATACTCCATAGGACATAATATACAAAACTGATAGAAATAGCCGCCACTGTTGCCCTGCTGGTTGGGTGTGCTACGAGACTCGAGCGGCGTAGGCCCAGCAAGCGCGCTAACCACCGCCGTAGTGGCGACAAGCAAAGTAGAAGTGAAGGATACCATATTTGCGATACTAATTTATAGTGATGTTATAAACTCAAGTCAAGGAGATGTGGAAAGAAAAGTAATCTGCTCTTTGTACTTTACCATCTCTCCTATTTAATAATCTATTTAGCCGAAACATCGGGTATGCAGCAGATCAACGGATAATATAACTTCATCATCTGGCCCTAAAACCCAAAGCTGTCATTATTTGTTGTAGAACAGATAATTACCTTTTAAGCTGTTATTCCCCATTGGAGCTTTTTGGACGCCATGTGGAGTAAGTGCACTTTTAAACTTTATGATGCATAAAGAGGGGGTTACACGCATTACCTATTGCCTATACCTAGACGTGATCGTCCTTAATCTGGGGTATATAACCGGCCCTAGTGAGACGATCATTCTGGGCTTCTTTGTAGGTCTTGTAGTGACAGGCAAGACCAGGCCAGCTTACCCGCATAAACTGATCGAAAGCGAGACCCCGGAATGTCGGCCAGAAGTTGAAACGCCATGCAGATCAGCGGTCACGGGCCCCTTCTGCATCGGACGCATCGTTACCTTTATTTTATTATTTCAAACAGTTGTGGAAATTGAGCAAGGAAAAAAAATGAAAAACCACCACTTCCGTAGGCACATAGCTTGTAGTAACTTAGTTTCACTGTTTGTATACGCTAGCATGGAAGGTCGCCTTTTCTGCTCTCCTGGTATCTACAGGATATCCTATTATGTGTATATGATGCTGATGCAATGCTGAGTCAAATCTGCCTTCAGCTGTATCCTCGGCTGGCAGGCAGTAAAGTATATATCAATAATACAGCCGTAGTTACACATAACGCAGGCTCTTACCTGCCTAATATGATATAATTACTAGGGTGATTCTGATCTTGTTTCATCTTTAGTAATTTTACCGAAAAATAGCCTAAATTAACCTGTTTTAAATTGAGACCGATTCCTTGATAACGAAATTAGATATTATGAGATAGAAGATACTTAAAGCCTTAAAAGACTATCAGAACAACAAAGAAATCATTTCTTTAGAGCCGTTTTTCTAGCATTTAAAACTTCTCCGTCATGATGATTTGGGCTGCATCACTGCTTCTGGTACTGCCAGTTGTCTCTGCCTTGCCTACAGCATCATGCTCCCTCCCATCCACTTACAAGTGGACCTCGTCTGACTCGCTGGCTGACCCAGCGTCGGGCTACCTCTCGCTCAAGGACTTTAGCCACGTCCCCTACAACGGCCAGCATCTCGTGTATGCCTCGGACGTCAATTCTGCAGGAAACTACGGCTCCATGAGCTTTGCCCTGTTCTCAGACTGGTCTGAGATGACCTCGGCAGCTAAGACCCAGATGAGCTCATCAGCTGTGGCTCCTAATCTCTTTCACTTCACGCCAAAGGACACCTGGGTTCTTGCTTATGAGTGGTGCCAATCCCCGTTCTGCTACTTGACATCCAGCGATCCCACCGACGCGAATGGATGGTCCTCGCCCCAGCCACTCTTCACGGGATCCCTGTCCAACGGCGCAAGCCCTATCGACCCGGCGTTGATTGGCGATGACGAGAACATGTATCTGTTCTTCGCCGGAGACAACGGCTCTATATATCGGGCCGAGATGCCCATCGGTAATTTTCCTGGCAGCTTCGGCTCTACCTATACCACTATCCTGACCGATTCGAGGGACAACCTTTTCGAAGCCGTCCAGGTCTACTCCGTCCAGGGCCAGAACCAGTACCTAATGATCGTCGAGTGCATCGGACAAAACGGCAGGTACTTCCGCTCCTTTACAGCCACCAGCCTTGGCGGTACCTGGACCCCCCAGGCTACCAGTGAGTCCAGTCCTTTCGCCGGCGCGGCCAACAGCGGCGCTACGTGGACCAAAGACATCAGCAGTGGCGATCTCATCCGCAGCAGCGCCGACGAGACCATGCCTATCGACCCCTGCAACCTCCAGTTCCTCTACCAGGGAAGAGACCCTAGTTCTGACGGTGACTCCTACAACGACCTGCCCTACCGCCCAGGTCTCCTGACGTTGGCGAACTAGACTATGTGGACCCAGATACTAAGGTGATGTCCGTAGGCATACTGACTTAAGCACAAAATCTCAGTATCGGGTGAGCTGGAGAAAGAGAAGAAGCGGCGGCAGCGGAGAACCTGATGCAGAGAGTCTGTAAATAAGGTAGTTAGGAAATTATGTCTACATACGGAATAACCATAAGGGATAGGTGCAATACTAGCCAAATCAGTGCTCTGAAATCAACCAGTAAGCTACTGTAAGCTACATGTACATGTAGAAGCAGATAATATAATACACACATGTATGTGCTTGGTACCGGGTCAAAAGGAAACTTTTACTTATGTTTGATGTATGTAAGCATCTGGGCATCTGGACTGGAACTGTGCAACATCAATGACCTCTATATTCTATATGAACATACCTGCAAACCAATATTGCATCATGCCTCCTACCCAAAATTTTAACAGCCGAACTTCTCTCCGCATCTTTTTTTACACAGAAATGTAAATATATCGTACACCCCCCTGTAAAAATCTATCAAGACTCATCGGGCTCAATATCACTTCCTCCCTCAACACCACCCTCGTCCATCGCGTCCGCCGTGAGATTCAACGTATCCGCACCAGCTTCGTCAGCAGTTGGATACGTAACCACTCTCCAGCCGGAATCGGTCGTGCTATCTTTGACGTATTCGGACATGGAAAACTGTACCAATATTAGAAAAAAAAAGTAACTTTTTATAATCTTTTTTTGGAAGAATAAAAAAGGAGGATACTTACGTAGTGGTCGTTCTTCTTCATGGTAACAACCCACGGCACATTATCAAACGTGACTGCGCGCAGACGAAAGTATGTATTGTTGGGGATCTTCTTCACCTCGCACACAAAACTATCCAGGTCGCGGGTCTGCACGCCGTTGACGGCGGTGATGAAATTCGTTGGCGAGAGGCCGTATTGGTAAGCGGGTGACCCCCGGGTCTGAGAATTATTAGATGATATTCAACCGAAAAGCGCCAAAAAAGGAAAGGACTTACTCTAGCGCTGATATAAATCTCGCTATGGAGTTTGGAAATCTGCTGGCGCACAGCATGGTGAGGCTTGTGCAAGACCGCGCCACAGAAAAAAACAGCGCGGTCAGTTTCTAGATCTTCCGTGGGAACAGTCGACACCTTGATACGCATCTCTTTCCCGTCACGCACAATCAGCGCATCCAAGACTTTGTTGTCGTACATGACATCAAACTCGGACACACGCGTGATAAGCTTGTCGTTGAGCGTGAGAATCACGTCCGCTTCCTTGAACGTGTTTTCCTCGTCTAGCGCCGGAAACGACGGCGGAGGCGAGTCGACTTTTCGAACCATAAACAGCTGGTGTCTCGCCGGGTTGGCTGCGGCGACGCGCTCAATCCATTCCTCGGACACGTTCATAATGCGCGCCTGGCTCATCTGGATGACGTAGCTCTCCATGTTCATGATCCGCAGCTTGGGGATTTCCCCTTGCTGGATCTTGCTGATTATCGGCAGCAGTGACGGCGTTGCTAAACCAAGATGGTATTCAACGTCCTTGTGCGAGCTGCCAGTTCGTTCGCCCAGATAGTTCAGCCACAAAGCCTGCACAACGCCATCCTCGCCAATCAGAACCCCACTGGAGCACTGGCTGCTGAGTCCTGTGTCCACGGTGATGGCGTCCAGGTTGATAGCGCGGTAACGCGGCGCAGAGACGGTGGCTGGGATGGAAACAGCAGTGATGTCGGTAACAGTGGTCTTTGCAACGACAATTCGGAAGTTTTGGTTGAATCCGACAAATATCGTATCTTGTCCCTGCTTAATGTTTTCCGTGCTGAGCCGAGCACTCTTCACTGGCGCCTGCACAAGACTTGGATCGTACTGGACAATGGCGTAGTTTTGCAGAGGATGCATAAAGACGACCTTTCCCGTCACAATAATCGAATCGGCAACAGTAATGTTAATATCGCACAAATCATACGGAACTATGGCTCGGGAAACAACCACAAGTCCCTTTTCAGCGTCCACGACAACACCGAACCCGGTCTTTTTGGCCTGTGGAAAACCGTCCATTTTCAAGGGCATAGAGCATGATACCCGTACAAAGCTACGAACAATCTCGGCGGCGGCCGGTTGACTGATGCCGTCGAGCTGGATGAAATCAGCCTTGCGAGGCACCTGCGGTTCGGCCGGGATCGGCTCGCCGATATCCTTGAAATCCCACAAGCCGGTCTCGTCGTTGCGAGTGGCAAGAGACATTTTTGGATGCCAGTGGCGATCAATATGTATAATACTTGTGCCGCGGGTGTGGAGGTCTCGGATGTGTCTGTAGGAGATGACAATTCGAGCACGGTCCGGAATCGTTTTCATAACCTCGATAAAGGCATCCAGGTTAGGAGTAGGTCTGTAATCTACCGAATCGACGATCCAGCCAGACGGAGTATTCTCAAATTTGAAAGAGCCCGAGGCGTCACATACATACAGCCCGCGAGTGGGAATGGCGTAGAGGCGGGCTTGCTGGTAGGAAAGGTCGTGGAATGTGCCACCAGCCACAGTCACAAAGCGGTCTGGAGTGATCGCATGCAAGTCGCCAACCTGACATTCAACCTCTAGGTCCTGGCCACCGCGTTGCACGAGCAGCTTCACCGACTGGCCAACACTGGAATCCAGGATATCATCAAGACGAACAAACTGTGTCAAAAGTTCTCCGTTGACTTTCAGCAGCACGTCACCCTCCTGAAGCTTCCCATCGCCTGGACCCTCTGGGAGGACAATCTCTGCCACCAGCATGCCGGTTTCTTTGGGTGCTAGTTTGCGAACAGTTGCTTCCCACTCTGGAGTCAGGCCGAGACGTCGACACTCGTCAAAGGGTTTAATAATCCACTGTGTCTGAATGGTGCCTCGCGTGACAAACTGGCCCTCCCGGATGCACTGAAGAGCTCGCAGTGGTCTGTTGAGAGGCAGGAAATAGTCAGTGGCGGCACCGTCTGCACGACCACCAGCCTGGAGAGCAACAACATGGCCATTAATATTAACAACGGGACTGCCCGAGCTCCCACCGCTGGCCGCAGCGGCAGCTTGTATGTAGTTGGTATTGAAGTCGCTGTAGCCTTCGCCGTATTCGGGAGCGTTTCGATCTAGACGACTAATGACACCTGACAAAATACTAAGCTTCTCTCCAGCATCGTTACCAACAACCCTGATTTCCACGCCCACTTGGGCTCCCTCGGGGTTCAGTTTCAGCTCCGTCACGTCCATGTATTTGATCGCTTTGGGGTCGAATTTCAGGATACCAAAATCGTGAACGGGGTCCCGATACACCGGACGGACGTCACACTAAACATGTCAGCGATAATACCAAATATTTTCAAGAGAAACCCACCTCTTCATGGTTGTCGAATATGCAATACCCCCAAAACGGGCCGGCACAGACGACATGGCGGTTCGTAAGAATATATCCTTTTTCTGCATCAACAACAAAGCCAGTGGCCTGGCTGCACATGGACAGACCCGTGTCAAAGGAACATGTCTGACAAAAATGGATCGAGACCACGCTCTTCACCACGGACTCTATCGTAGCTTGCCACTCTGGGGAGTCGGCTGGGCCTGCGCCGAGAGCCAGGACTGGCGCGATCTCCTCCTCGTCCACATCATTTAACTCTATTCCGTTTGAGGGCGTCTCATCTCCGAGAATGGTCGACTCTGGCTTCAAATGTTTCGCGGGTCTCTCCGAGGCGGTAATCGGGCTGTGCTTCCGCTTGGCGCGAGCTTCCCCGGTCATCGTGGACGCAACACTGGAATAAGCACGGTGATGGCGAGGTAGAGTGTGTAGTAGTGGACGATATTGCAGCTGCAAAAGCAAACGCTGGAGTTGGGCGGCGTGGAGAAGCGGAGATTTGTCAGAAGAGGACCTTGGCGGGCAAACGGGGGCAAGGCTGAAGGATTTTAACAACGGAAACGCTCTCGAGCTGGCGATGCGGAGGGGGCGCTTGTGACTGTTCGCGATATGCACGACGGAGGCGCTCGAAGCAAGATTCCAGGACGTCAAAGGTAGCAATGCAGCTGGACCAGAAGCAGTAGCAGCAGCAGCAACGGTGCGCGCGCGGAGCAGGGCCGCAGGCATCCACAAGAGGGAAAGAGGGGGGGTTGGCAGACTGTGGAGTCTGTATCGAACTGATATTATTGATTCTCAGTCTCCTCTCTATCTTGGTAGCAAGACGAAGCGAGAGTGAGCGCGTGGAGATGTCAGGCGAGCCGCAGCGTCGAGGGCAAAAAACGTAGGGTTGCACCTCCGCGGCCGCTGATTGGGCGGCGGGGCCCAGATCGACGCGGCGCCCCTGGCGAGGCTGCGGCGTGACTGCATCACATGCGCCCTACTTTGGGTTGACTTGGAATATATAATTAATGATATTACAGTAACAAGATTATGCTAATAGGTAACAAGTATAATATTACATGCGCTCACTCGGTCTCATCTGGTGGCGCGTATCTAATTTTGGGCACTCAACAGGGCGGTCCTGTTGGCAGAGAGACCAAAGTACTAACTACATAGTACTGAGCTCGAGCTCGTCGTTGATCAGACCCTCGAGCATAGATAGATGGCACATACACGTCTGGAAGTGCATGCGTTGGTATAATTTTTGCTGCGGCTGCGGCTGCAGTAGCAGCTAAAGGTGTGTGATAGCCCTGTCAAAGCCGGTTGTACTAGAGTAGAGATCGTCATTGTTCCCCGTGATCACACCGTGTTTTCGGCTGCTAGACCCGGCTGGCCAGGCTTCTGCTGTGCGGGCGTTGTTGGATTCCGGTTTCCTTCCGGGAAAAGCTCATTGAGCCTGGCGTACAGCTCTTCCATGCCCGGCACATTCGGCGGCGGCGTGAGTATCTGGGGGCCCGGAGGCACCACGTTGCCGGGTTTCTTGCTGCGGTCGGCGATGGTCGCCAGGTAGGCTAGGTTGGCTTGGAGCCGACGCATGCAGTCAACATATTCCTGGCTCGGCTTCTTGGATGGGTCATTCGGTGCCGGCTTGGGAGCGGGCGAACCAGCGTGTTGATCCTGCCCCGGGGCCGGTTGTGGAGGAGGGCCAGCCTTGCCGGCGGCCTGCAAGTTCACCACTTCCCGGAAGAGAGCCGAGTTGATGTTGAGCAGCGCGCCGATTCGGTCTCGCTCGCGGCTGGCTGTGGCAGGAGACTGGGGCGCGCTTTGCTGCGTTTGCTGTTGCCCTTCTGTTTGGACGGTAGGGCTAGGGCGCTGCTGACCAGCAGCCATCATGGCCGGATTCGAAAAGGCGGCCATGTTCTGCGTGGACGGCTGGACAGAAGTGGTGGGCAGCGTCGAGGGGCTCTGGGCGTGTGAGGGCGAAGGTGTGGAAGTCGCAATCGAGGTCGGAGGGTATGGCGAGGGAGAAGAATAAGGCAGGTTGGCGTGGGGAGCTGCAGTGGAGAAATGGCTTGTGTTAGCTCAGGCCACGAGGCTGTGGATCGCTGGATACGCTGATAACAGTGCGGAAGAATTCAATAAACGAGGACGCGAACGCGACCGTTTCTGGGGGACAAATCATCCAATGACACACTCAAATACACTAAAATACCCCGTGCGACAATACCATGGTAGTAGTATGTAGGGAGCACGGGTGCATAGGGGACACAGAGTAACAAGACAAACGTTTAATGAGTGGACGGCCAGTGGACACGGGGCGCAGGAATGACGGGGCGGACTAGGCGGAAAATGCAAATGACACCGCAACAGGGAGCTTAAATGACACCAATAAAAGCACGGGGTTGACACGACGTACCGGACATATTGGCAGGCATCATGCCTCCAGACGTCTGCGTGGGCATCCCATTGAAGGCATGCAGCGGCTGCTGCACCGCGCCGGGACGCATCTGAGGATAGCCAGCCGCCATGGGATTGTTGCTGTTGGCGGTGTTGTTTGCGTAAAAGGGAAACTGCTGGTTCGCAGGGCTGCCACTTTGCATCGGATAGCCGGCAGCAGCAGCGGCCAGCATGGGATTCTGATGCTGCTGTTGCTGTTGAGCCTGCTGCTGCTGTTGGTGATGCTGCTGCATGGCGGCGTAGGCCGCCGGGTTAGGATTCATGGCTGAGGAGAAAGGATGATCTGCAGCGGACAGCAGATTGCCGGCACAGCCAGAGCTAATAATTAGCCAGAGCCCAGGGACCAGGGACAGATAATATTAATAATGAACAGGAGGCGTCGATGGGACACAAAAAGCGGGGTGCAGCAGATAGCAGTCAGATCCGTGGGTGGTGGTTGGTAAGCTTTGAGCTGTGGTCGGCTGCCAAGGTTCTGGCATGCACTGTATACTATAGGATACTATAGTATATAGTGATAGACCACTAGATAACAGTAGTCTGCAGTGGCAGCGAGTAAGGGCAGCAGCAGCAATTAATCAGCGGTCGAGAGCGCCTTCGAGGAACGCAGCATCGCTCGATCGGACCGCGTGAAAACTCGACGCGCGGAAACCGGAAGCTGCGCTGCCGGAAGAGTCTTGGCATTAGATATTATTGGCTGTTCTTACTGTCCGCGCCCCACCGACAGTGTGTCTGCTGATTGGCCGACGTGCTTACATTCAACGATCTATATTTAACTATCTCTATAATGTACATATTATTAGGCGGTTAAAACATAATATCGAAAAAAAGATACTAATAACAATAATGGAAAGATAATACGAGAAACCGAGGACAGCCTCTCAAATTAGCCAATATAAGCGGCTCTCTCCACTTTACCTCTAAAAATCTATCTCCAAATTCCACGTCCTCATATCTTCAAATGATGTATAGTCTATTATTTCCGCAACGTCAATCACTCAGAAGTGTTGTGCTCTGCTAATCTGCGCGCTATCTCCTCCTGGACCAGCGCCTGCTTCTGATCTGGTACAAGCACCCGCCTGCGACGATATGTGCCGAGCACCACCAAGACCGCCGCGCCCGATATCGCCGCTGCAGCCACCATGTCGTTGTGGAAAGCTTCCGAAAAGGCTCGGTGCACTGCACTGCGCTGCTCCGGCGAAAGCGGCGCTCCGCCTTGACCAAGTGTTGCTTGCTGCTGTGGCGTCAGAAGCCCCGAGAGTTCGCTGACTTTGGTGTTGAGGAACACGGTCGACGTGGAGATGCCTAGGCTGCCCCCGAGGATTCTCAGTTGTGCTATAATGCCCTGAGCGGGTGCTGCTCTTGATTAGCCGGATACCCTGTCAGTTATGAGAGGAGGAGAACTTACCATAGTCTATTATGGGTACTTCAAACGACGTGAGCATTGTTGCAGACCCGACGTTTAATCCAAACCCAAGACCGGCAAAGACAATAAAACCGAGTGCTTTGGCATCGTCGCTGGAGCCGTGAACGGTGGTAAGTAGTCCGACTCCAAGAGTCATCATACAAGCACCAACGAACATTGTCTCGGAAAGATAGTTTTTACTCTTGCTCACGATTCCCGCTAGAACGCTTCCAACAGCTGTTGAGCCCAGCATGGGGAGCAGCATGATACCGCCCAACAACGGGCTTTTGTCGTCCACAATCTGGGCCCTGAGCGGAAAAGCGTAGGTGAGCATGAAATAGGGATATCCAATGAATAGCGTAGAGATAGCAGCGGCAGCGTATGTTCTATGGCGAAAGAGGCCGATGGGAAAGGTGAGAGCGAGGCGGCCCTCAAAGACACGTCCAGCCAAAAAACCCCAAGCTAGGAGGGCCAGCCAGAGGACAAGGCCGACGGTCAAGGGCGCGATAAAGATGGCGGTGTCCCAAGCCGTGGCTGGAGACTCACCCGCATTTTGAAAGGGGAAGACGACCAAAACAGCCGCAGCAATGATAAGAACGGTGCCGACATAGTCGAATTCTTTCCAGGACCGTCTTGTCATCGAAGGCAGATGTTCGGCTTTCGGCCAGGAGAGAAAGAAGATGACCATGGAGACGAAACCAATGGGCCCACTATCAAGCGTCAGCGACAGGCAAATGAGGAAGCCTGATCGAGAAACGTACTTTATCCAAAAGACCCATCTCCAGCTGGCGTAGTGCGTCAAGACGCCTCCCAGGACAGGCCCAAGGGCTCCCGACCCGGCGATGACTAGGCCGATTACGCTGCCGATATGTTGGCGAAGATGCTCGGGACAGAGCTCGGGCAAAATTATCATGGGAAGAGAGTAAAGGCCTAGTCAAAATCAGCACCGCCACGGTAATGGGCTATGAGCCATCGCCTACCAGAACCGCCTATTCCCTGCAAAGTTCGGCAAGCGATGAGCTGGCTCATGCTCTGCGCAAAACCGCATCCTAGGGAAAAGGCGAAGAAGAGAATATAGGCAGCGACAAAGGCGTTCCGTCTGCCCACCACATCGGACACGCGAGCAAAGGTCACAGCGCAGCCGAGATAGGCAAGCGTGTAGGCCAAAGCGACCCAGTTGACGCGGCGCACGTCTTGAAACTCGACGCCAATACTGTAGATGCTAGTGGCAACGATGGAGGTGTCGATGATGGACAGGAAGAGCCCAAGACAGACCCTGAAGAATTTTAAAGACGTTGAGTAGTTTTCCTTTGAATGCCTAGGGCAGACTTACCCGACGCTGAGGACCCAGAAACGCACCGTAGGCACGCTGGTCTGTTTGAATCCAAGTTGCGATTCGTCTTTCGAGCTGTCTCTGAAGTCTGTGCCTGGGGCAGAGACAATACCGGGATTATGCTTCTCCATAGTAAAATCTATCAAAAGCCTGCGGTTCGAACAGTTGCTATCAAGTTCACGCGCAGCAGAATCTGTCCTGTGCTGGACGACGAGGTCTTATATAAATACCAACCCTCCAGCACAGTGACATTCACCAGTCATCATGCCGTCTCGGTAGTCAAGACACTGTGACGCCGAAGACCGAGCAAAGCCATGCTGCCTTCCTCGATCGAATGATCGATACACGGAATCGACACCCAGGAGCCAGTCGCAGAAATTCCCAACATTCAGTGCAAGTGACGGTCAGCAAACCAACCCCGCCGAGCGTGAGGTGGCTTAATCTGAGTCCGGACATCTCGGGTCCGAGAATGCCGAGGAAGGCGCCTGCCGCCAGCATCTCCAACATCGACCTTCCTTCCTTTTGTTTATTTTCCGATTTCCTGGATCCTGACCGATTTGTATTCAATATCAATTACCATGCCTAAAGCACTAAAAAGGCCTGCCTCTGTCAATGACGACGACCCGGCAAGATCCCGGAAATCGGCCTCACGAACTTACAGATTAGGGGCGCGGTCCTGTGAAGGCTGCCATCAGCGAAAAGTCCGTTGTGACCGTGGAGTGCCTTGCGTCAATTGTACGAGGCATGGTATGACCTGCGTGTATCCCACAAGGGACCCGGAGGTGGTACGAAAAACTCCTACTCTCCGAGACATTTCCAGCTGTCTGGAGCGACTGGAAACTTTGCTCTCACGGTTTGCTGAGACTAGAGAAATCACCACACAATCTGCAGTCGATGATGGTGGTCGTGTTGGCCGTCGTGTCGGGTCCGACATTCAAATCGACGCTCGACCAGGTGCGAATGTCAATGCGATTGAAACTGGCAAGCGGCATCCGTTACCCCCGAACAAATCAACATGGGAGATATTGTTGAACAGCTCTGATGAGGAGCCATTGCTACAAGATGTAGGCGTAGACTCTCCTTACAATTTGGAGTTCGCTCTCTCTACGACTAAGCTAATGTATGGCTATTTACCAGGAACCTACTGGCTTGGAAACCCCTCGGGTGAACACAACAGCACATAACAGACTCCCTACGCAGCCAGGCTCTTGTGCTCTAGACAAGGACTCTGAGCTACTGGATTTATATCCGGATACTCAACTCGCCCTCCGTTTATGGGATGTATACGTCAAATCGGTCGATCCAGTCGTTAAAATCTTGCATATACCCACGGTACAGTCCACTGTTGTGACAACAATTTTGGACCCCAGATCTGCACAGCCCTCAACGCTGGCGTTGACATTTGCCATTTATTATGCTGCTGTCACGGTCCTTTATCACGATAATAGTGACGATCCTGTTGACCTCCCGAGCGAGAAACCGGTCCTTTTGAAACGCTACCAGACTGCCTTGGACCGATTTCTCGTGACGCCCGATCTAATGAATCGACCTCAATTAGTGAGCTTACAGGCTCTCGCAATTTATGTGGTGAGTACGGATTTAATCGATCGGTTTATCAACTGACTGACCACGCTAGACCTGCTTACGGGCTCATGAACTTGGCCGCAGAGTATGGGTCCTCAATGGGCTATTAATCCGGCTCTCCCAATCGATTGGCCTGCATAGAGACGGTGCCTCCCTCAAACTGAACCCCTTTGAGACGGAGATGCGTCTTCGTCTTTGGTGGCATTTATGTGTCCTTGACTCTCGTGCCCCGGAGGATCAAGGGTTTCCACCCACCGTTGATCTCACGAACCAGGAACTACGGCTTCCATTGAATTTGAATGACGATCAGATCTACCCAGATATGAAAAGCCTTCCAGCGGAGTCGGATGGTTGGACGGAAATGTCTTTTTTTCTCATCCAAACCGAGTCATGTCGAGTGATACATCCGATCCTTGACGATCAACGGCAACATTCTGCTGATGCTCTCCTTGATATCAGAGAAAAGCGGAAAATGATTCAAGACCCTGGCCAATATTTGTCAGCTAAATATGGGATTTCAGGAACACTGACTGATCTGCAACGTATTGCAACTCAACATGTTAACACTGCCTGTAAGAAAATGGAGTTTGTGTTGCAACTACGAGAGGAGATTTGCATGCAAAAACATAACGAGGCGCAAAATGTTGCGACTCCCGATGTGCTCAAGCCGTCTTTCAGGTTGGCCTGTGACGCGTTGGAAAGCAGTCACGTGTTGAAGGATGGCCTTGCTTGGAGGTTCAAATGGTTCTTCAACATGTACACGCAATGGTATGCCTTGGCCTACGTTTTGCGCTGTCTCCGTAGAAGCCCTTATGTGTCGGAGGCAGACCGTGCCTGGGCTTTGGTCGAAGCACTTTTCCCTCGCGGAACGTATCTTCAGGGTCATGATGAACATGGGCACGGCAGGATTTGGAAGTTTCTCAAGTTGCTTCGACATCATACTTGGTCGTTAAGACAGCATCCTCAGATATCTACGGCCACGGCAGACAAGGCTCAGCTGTCCAGCAGTGAGATGTATTTTCTTCCAGATGCCGAGATTGCGCAGCCAGGAGATCAGGGATTCCCCGAATGGGGTTACGAATTTATGACTGATCCTGGCCAAAGACTCGCTTCATCTCTGGATCTATTGATGCCTGAGATTCCATTTTTGCCGGACTGGAACGCGATTATCAACGGGCAGTAACCTCGGATCCATATTATACTACATAAGTTAAAAGATCAACTTTGAATATTAACTATATTTAGAGTCGATAATTAGTTAGAACAATTGATACATGTAATGTAAGTAGGTGGTAATAGATTATATAACTTGTGTAGTTATTATATACTACTATTTATGTTTTCTTCTTTCCTATCAATAGATTGATCCGTTTATGTCTTCTATTATTTGGGAGTTTTCATTCTGCTTGTTGTCTTTATTCAGCCTGGGTGGTCTATATATCGTCATGATGACCGCCACAGCCAGTCAACATCGTCCAGTTTAGGGAAAGTAGCAACTAGACAAATGTCCTGATCACGTCCTCGTCATCGAACATATCTAAATTTAATCTATATTTCTATTTATATCCCAACCGTTCCGTGGATCGTCTCCCGCTGTCATCGACGAGCCTCAGTACTTTTCCTATTTAGGCAAGTAGATCAGGTACACACCATGACCAGGAACCGTGGATTCGCCCAGGCAGACCTGCCTGTCTCAAGCATAAATAGTGTCATTAACTCCCTTCGTTGCTTGTTCTTTTCTTCTCCTTCCACACAGCCATCGGAATCTGTCACATCACAAACATACTACATTCGCTTGATATAACATCGTTGCCAACAAACAAACTTCCTTCTGCGGCCCCTGGCACAAAAGCAAGCCAGCTTAAAACAAACCGAAACAAAAATCGTTTCCCGGCCTGCCTTTTAAACAAAAAAAAACAAGCAACGTCTTCAGCAACACTTTTATTCTGACACCATGGCTCGTGTCTCTCACTTCTTTGAGAACTTTGAATACAATCCTGAGTCCACCTTGGACCTCTACATCACCAACGAAAAAGCCGACGTCCATCCGGCCCGCAAGCTTCAAAAGCTCTACCCTTGGAAAACCGCAGGCAGAACCATCAAGTCACTCATCATGAAACCCTACCACGGCCTGTGCGCCCTCGGCCACTGCTACAAACAACACTTGAGCATCATGTTCAACACCACTACTACCACCACTACATCTACTCCGTCCACCGAGAAGCTGTTTCAGGGACACGACGACGTCGAAGCCGGCTCGACCACGTACGATCTTCGGCCTGCTTCGGATGAGCAACAGCGCCGCCAATCTGCGCGCAATCACGTCGACTATGTGTTTGGTCTCGGACCAGATACTTGCTCTATCAACAATACTGCTGCCACCAAAGTCAAACCTACTACTTCCATGTCAAACCGCACCCCAGATGCGCGCACCTTTTGGGATCAAGTGTACTTGTCCCACAGCTCGTCTGAACTTGAACTTATCAACGACACTTACCGCGCCTACCTCTTTTCCATTGGCTATTATCTGTAGATTGGCCATGGTCTTGAAAAGCTTACTAAAGCTCTGCTTTTACTCGACCCATTCAACTTATTTTGACGGCCTTTCTGAGACCTATTTGGAGGATTTTGGACCTCCTGGAGATTTTTTTTTAAATAAATTGATGATCATGTACAGAGCTCTGTTTTTGTTTTGTTTTGTTTTGTTGGATGATACCCTATGACGATGAAGTCTTTTGAAAATTTTTATTTCTAGATAGTTTGATACCAACACCAATGCATTGGTGACCTGGGCTGAGGTTTCCCCGAGTGTCGACACAAGAACCACTCGGTTTCCTCAGTCGTAACCTGAATGGGCAGGTCTATCTTTTTTTCCCTTCAAAGTTGTATGTCCATTCGTAGACAGACCGTAGACCTGAGACGACGTGGATCTGTGTCGTGGGTTGTCGAGCGTTGGTGTGGGTTGCTCTTATGGTTTGATAAACCATAAGTGCGCGAATGAGATCTACACGTGTATAGCAGTATGTAAAGCTCACTTCTTCCTTTCCTTGAACTCCTGAATAAACGTCTGCGCCTTTGCACTCGGCACAACCATAATCTTGACCAGCTCATCCACGATTTCAACCTTGCCGCCAGACAGGATCTTCAACAGCGGTAGTTTTTTGCCTGCTTTAATCAATCCACCCGTGACGGTTTCCATATAGCAGTCCACGCTGCCAACACTGTATTCTTTCTCTTCATCCCAGGGCAAGGGGAACAAATACTCGAGATGATCCGCGACACAGTCCATTTCCGAAACCGCCTTAACAAAGTCCGTCTGCGCATGCAACGGGTATAAAATCATGGTAGGAAACACCAGCGTGCTCTCCGGTGACAGAGGATCTGGCGTTAAATGCACCCTCGCGTCTTCCATATTGGGCTGTTCTGATGTCGTGCGCATGCGGATCTGGCGTGCCTCGAGCGCTGTGCTGAGCAGTTGGATTTCGCGCTGCTTGCGTTCCTGCTCGGCCTTTTGCCGCGCCGCGACGGCTTCAAGAACCGTTTTTCGAGCAGCGATCTTTTCAGAGACGAGCTTGAGCGCCTTGTTGGAAGGGTCGATGGCCAAGCCTCGCGCCGTCGTGTCTTCGGCTTCGGAAATTTTGTCGAGTTTCAGCAGCGCCATCGATGACCGGTAGTACGCCTTGACATTCTTCGGATTCACTTTCAGCGCCTCTGCGCAGTCCAGCGTGGTCATTCTATAATTGCCCAGCTCCAAATTACACAACGCGCGATTCGCATGGCACGCCTCGCGCGCCTCGGTCTGTATTTTGTTTTCTTTGGCCATGTCGGTTGGTTTCTCCCACTTGTCGTCCTCTGGTTTCACGTTCAGCATGGCTATCGCTTTGGTGTAAAATTCCTTGGCGTCAATCCACTGCTTGAGTTTGGCTGCTTCGTTGCCCTGTTCGCGGAAACTGAGCGCGACTTCGCCTCGGGTTCCGTCGTATTGCAGCGCGTGCAGCGCTTGGATCAGCTCGTTATCTTCTTTCTATCAGCTCTCTCTATCTCTTTTCTTTTTTATGTGTTTATGGGCCATACCCTCTGCCTCCTTGCTGTCCAGTTCCGTCATAAACAGCGGCGTCTTCTTCATCATATCCGCCAATTCGTCTGCCGTGTACGACCGCACCGCGGCCATTGCCGGCGGCATGGCGGGTGCCATGGGATCTTCATTTTTGATTCGGTCTTCTTTGATTGGGAAGGGCACGTTGTTGTCCAGCACGGACGCGGGGATGCCGGGTTGTTCTGGGTTTGCTGGTCCTGCTGCTGGAGTTGGAGCTGGTGTTGGGGGAGGTTGCGACTCGTCGTAGTCGTCGGGGAGTTCTTCGACTTGGCCCATGGTTTTCGTTTTTTGTTTTTTTTATTAAGTGATTTTTGTTAAAGACATAAATGAGACAAGAAGCGAAAGTCGAGGAAGAAGAGGAAGAAAATTGGAGATGTCGAAAAAAAAAAGAGTTGATTCCCCGCATGGAAGGATGCAAACACGTCAAACGGGTGGGATGACGTCGGGCGGTTTCAACACTATACAATTGAGCCATAACTGAGCAGTGAGTACTATGAGTATTACATTCAATTTGTAGAAAAACTTGCTGAAACCAATCATAATATTCTCATAGATGATACAAATATAGACAGTCATCACCCGTAAATCATAAGATTAATCTTCCTTTTCCGAAGCCTCGGTGACATGAAACAAAAAATCCAGCTCGCCAACCAATTCCTTTACTTTTCTGCTCATATATTAATTAGCATCAGTCACGAAGCAGTAAGAATGATAGAAAAATACCCCGTCAGCCGCTTCAAATCACCCACAATACACCGACTCGAAACCTGCAGCACACTAAATGCCGCATATCCCGGCTCCGCCGCATGGCAGATATTCAAAATATCCTTGTCGACCTCCTTCAACTTGTCCCTAAACGAAAACGGGTGCGGGATCTTTAGGTATGGAGGCAATGGCTGCGCGTTCATGATGCTCGCAGACAACAACGCCAAAATAGACGCGATCTGATACGAGGTGGACTCGGTCGTGGAAATCATTTTGGTAAAGTCGTGGAACCAGTCGCTGGCGGTGCTTTCTTTCGTTTTGACATCCAGACTGGGTGAAGGATGGTGGTTGGGTGTTGTTGTTGAAGACGGGGAAAATGTCTTGGATGCAAACTCGATCAGATTGAGATAATTTACCATGCTTTATACCACATTAGCTTGAGCCTCCAAAAGAAGGAAAAGGGGGACAACTTTTGCATATACTCGATAATCTCATCGTAAATCTCCTTGGGAAACCGTCCGCCAATGGGAATCTCCCAGCGAAGCCGCTGCGAATACACGCGCAGCCCGTTCAGCGCCTGCGTCTGCTTTGCATACACCTTATTCCTGGCCTTTTCTAGACGCCTCCCGGCGGAAGTCTTCAGGGCAAGGTCGCCCTCGTCCCCTCGGGCACGTGCTGTCATGGTTTCGTGCACAAGAGAATAGTACTTGGCCAGAAGATACAGCGACGCACCGAGGTCACGTCGGAGGATCGAGTGATCGGAAATCGGGTACGGAAACACTGTCCAGATAAAAGCCACAAGCAGGCCGCCGAGTACTGTAGCTAGCCGGTACGGAGCAAGCAGGTAGGTGGGATAGTATTCCTGGCCGTTGGCCGTCAAGGTCTCCTTCCCCAATTTCTGGACTTCGACTGCATACCCAATAATAATCAAAGTAGTGGTCATACTGACTATTCCCGTGGCTTGGAGGACTGGCCGTTTGAGCGGCACCCACCAGGCTGCTGTGGTCCAAACAAACAGCAAAACCACGACACCAGCTGGATGTCCATTGGGAATGTACCAGATAAGCATACTCCCAATCATGGCGAGAATCGTGCCGATGCAGCGAAAAACAAAATTCGAGACCGTCTGCGCCGCCGTGGGACTCATTCCCATCGTCGCCATAATCATGGCCCACACCAGCCGATGACTGATAAAAAACGCGCGCGACGACTCGACAAACGCAATAATACCGACTGTCATTGTTGCGAACGCCGCGCGCGCGCCAAACTGGGATTGCGTTGACCGGAAAAAGCTCGGTATCATGCGGAGAAACTCGCCAATTTGCTGGGTGATGTTTTCGGGCGGCAAGTGTTCCGGGTCCTTGTGTTTATGGTATGCCTGACCTAGATCGAGGACCATTTGTCGTCGGTAGCCGCTGTCTACCGAGTCTTCGCCATGGTCTTCCTGCGCTTCAAAGAAACTCAGGATCCATTTTCGAGACTGTTTGCTACCGGGGACAACCAGTCTCTTGCGCGAGAGCTTTCCGCTCGCGGCACGTTCATCTGCAAAGCGCACGAGATTAAGAACAGAGAGACTGGAGGAGTACAGCATGTGTTCCACCTAGATTTTGTTAGCCGGAGAACACAAAAAACAGACGCAGAACGTACATAAAGGAGAATATACAGCTGACGCTCGTTTCTTTCTGGCGACAGCGCACCGGGTAGGTCCTCAGGAAGGTGAATAGGCTGGTCTACTGGGCGATCAAAGTAATCCTTGGGAAGGTCGATACCCTTGTCCTCGCACCACTCTCTCAAAGTTCTGAGTCTTGCCATATAAAACTCTCTGCTCTTGGTTTCGAGATACTCGGCAAATCCGTCATCCCGTGGTTTTATTTTATTAGCAGCCTCGACATCTTTTACCCTCTCTCTCTTTGGCCGCTTCGCAAACCGCAGTTGATACTTGACATGCTGCAAGCCGTCATTGACATCGTCAATAATCCGCGTAAAAGAGTCGTGGGTAGACGCCATGATCATATTCCAGTCATGCACGGTTCGTGCATGCACTTGGTCTGATTTCAGATCAATGCCGCCCTCTTCAACCGGCTTGTCCCAGTTATTCCACTCCATGATCCGCTCAAAGATATCCACCACAGTACTCAGCCCGATAATCGGCGTCATCGCAGCACGCAGATGCTTGAAAATTTTTGACAGATCACCCGGACCAAGTTTCCCATAAGCTACCTCGCGCTTAGCAAAGGGCAGCTCATTGTTGATATTCCCGTGAATTCGGGACACGGCGCGGGCAGCCTCCTTGATAGCTTCGGCCTTGGCCCGGTACTCTTGCTTTTCCTCAGTCAGATTGGCGGTGTGGATGCGCACAAACATGTCGACTTTTTGCATCGACTCGAAATACACGGCATGCGTTTTGAGCGTCTTTTGCAGCGCGTCGACATACTCGCCCATCAGCCGATACACAGTCTCGCGCGACGTATCCGGAAGAATGAGAAAATGCGTAGCCGTGGCAAGCCCCAGCCCCGTCAGCACCGACTTCAAAAGAAGCGTGACAAAAGCCGAGCCGGCAGCCATTGTCAAGTAGTTGGGCGCATTCACCGCAGCCACATTGAACAGCATATTGTGCATGACAATGGGGTAGTTGAGTTGCGGGTTGTCCGCGCGCAAGGTGTTGAGAATGTACATTTCAAAAAAGAGCCACACGCCGGCGACAGCAGACGCAGACGAATTGTACGGAACTGTGGCGGCTGTATTTGTTGTCGATGTCGACGTCGACGTTGATATATTACTAGGCGATGTATGGCTTCGCGCCTGCACACAGCAAAACACCATGAGAAGCGCGCTCGCAGCGCCGAAACAAACACACAGCAGGCTTTGCACGAGCTGCTGGATGAATTTCCCGCGCGGACCACAGCATTGCCCGTACAGTGCGATAGTTCCGACTAGATAGCCGATGGTGGTGTACTCGTTAGCAACAGGGCTCGCTTGGTACATGGCAACAGCAACTGTTGACGGGATTGCCGCTTTGAGCATTCTCAGGAACGTATGCAGGTCAATGTCCATGCTGGAATACATCCTAGCCAGGAGACCAGGATTGGGGTTTTGTTCATCTGCGTTCCCCATCGCAGGGGTGCCATTCCGTGCAGCCATCATGACCCAGTGTCCTCGCTGTTGATGCTATTCCTCCCCGAATCCCAGGTCTGCGCGGCCGAGGCGCGCTCCATGAACAACAAGCCCTGTTGCAGAACCGGGGTTTATTGTGTTGATTGTTGTTCTGGGGAGGTTGTCAAACATTGAAGTTTGAAGGCAAATAAAGCGGGGCTTGCCAGTGACGACTGCCCCACACGTGTCGCCCTATGCATAATGAAGTCTAAATAACTAACTTAATAGAACATCAAATGATAATTACTTTCAACTGCTTTCTGTTTCTTCGTTTCAGGGTCTTCTTATCTGTAATGTAGAATTAGTCCCGTGCTTGTGGGGGCTATGGCTAAGACATTCGTTCAGCTGCTTTTCTCCACACCAACACTGCAACACCACTCATTAATCTTCCATCTAATTACTCCCTTCACTCCTACACTCCTACACTTGATCACTCACTTCATTTATGCTCTGAATACGCTGATTTCACACTACCATCCGGCATGGAAAAACCACACAGCCAAACCCCCGGCGATGGAGAACCCACAAACCGCCTCGGCCAGCTTGTGGATTATTATCCCGACAATCTCCTCGTCCGGTATGCCGTGGCGCCACTTGCCAGGCACTTTTGGAAGTATGCAACGCCTCCCTTTTCTTTTCCCCCCCCCTCCCTCTAGATACTGAACTAATTCAACTAGATGCCTCCTCGCAATATTGATATTCGTCTATGGCTCGCTGATTACGTGCAATATCTGGACCCAAGACCAGAAACTCTGCGACCGGCGATGGAATTATCTGGTATTCATCGTCGGAGCAGTGCTGTTTGGATTGACTTTGTACGCGGGTTATCTGCAGCGGAAGGTGAAAAGGCAGCTGCAGGAGAAACCACAGTAATATCTTATCTGAATGTATTTATTTTGTAATAATGATCGAGTAGTAACTTATCTACTATGGAAATGTCCGGTCTCATCAATCTCATCAGTCATATAGATATAAGTATAAATAAGCCTTATTTTCACGTCCTCCACATACACGGCATTTACAAACCAAAACAAACATAAACAAAACTCTTCTAAAAGACCATCATCATCATCATCACTCTAACCTGCGCGCATGAACGCTTACTACACAAGGGATATCCCAGAGCAGACAGACACACAAGAACGAGAAGAACAAAAAAGAGAATCAAGAGTCCAGAGTAAACACCGGCGCTGGAATGAGCACATTATTCGGCCCCCGGCCGCGCACCTCTACAGCCACAAACGTCGCAAACCGCACGCGCGAACGCTTCTCAGCCGGCGACTGCTCGTCGCGGTCTTTGGTAGCGTCTGAGTTGCTCGCAGGACGCGCATCAGACGAAGACGACGGGGCTGGGCCCGCGGATTTCTTGCTCATCAGGTTGCCAAACGGGTATTTCTTGCGCTGCTCGCGGTTTTGTGGCAGATGAGGCGGCAATGTTTTGTGATCGCCTCCCTGCGGCGAGCTTGTGGGTGGCTCCTTGTCCACCTCCATGTCTTCTGTGCTGTCGCGGCCGCGCTCGGTCGACGGGCTGTGCTCTTTGCCCATGGCCCGGATTAATGGCGGGAGGCCGGTTTCGACTTTCATGTTGATATCCGAGAAGGGCGTGCCCGGCACGATGTAGTCGACGACAATGTCGCGAGTTTCTTGCGGGATCTTTTCGATGATATTAATAGCGTTCTCCACGATCGTACGGACGCCGTGCGGCAGTTCCGGGGGAGGGGGCTCCTTGAGATCGCATTGCAGCGTGGCCAGCAGTTTTTCCACCAAATAGTCGGCCAAGTGAGCCTGGTTCTCCGGCGCCGACTTGGACTGGAAGAGGTCCGACAATCCATCCAGAGTAGTACGTCGCCAGTTGGAAATTCGCGCCAGTTGGTTTTCCTTGTCGTCCTCGTTGAATGTTTGGGTTTGCTGACGGCGCAGATTCCACTCAATCGTCTTGAGACGCTCACTAAAGGTGCGCTCGAGGCCAGGGTGGAAATAGCGCTCGAAAATTTCCTCGGCAATCCAGCGAGAAATCACGGCGCGTCCAACGCCCGTCATCTCCTTGGTGCCCACGGTGACTGCGTCTTCATTCACCGACGGGTGCAGCCACTCCGGGACAGTCTTCCAGTCTTTGCGGATGGAAAAGGACAGTTCTTTGATGGCTCCATCCAGACGGCTGAACCGGGCTGTGTACTCATTGTCATCTAGCACAGTGCGAGACACGGCCATGCGCTGGTGGGCTACTGTGTTTTGGAGCTGGGTGACCTGGGCTTCTTTTTCAAAGTAGTACCGTTTTACTTTGACGTATTTTGCCTCTACCGCGTGTTAGCATGTATATATATATATATATATATATATATATATATATATATATGAATATATCTATTAGGAAAAAAATAAATAAATAAATAAACGTACGGAGTTCTTCATGTTTCTGGAGCAAGGCTGCTATGTCCTGGCTCTCGAGCTCATCCTGCGCCTTGGAAGACGGCACGGCCGGCGGCGTCTCTCGCCCAGTCACATCAGCCAGATTCTGCTGTGAGATGTTGCCTTTAAACGACGGCGGGTATGGCGACTGTCCACCCTGCGCGGCGAGAGAGTCCTTGCGCGAGGGGAGCTGGGACTGGTCGGGCGGCCTGGCGCCGCCACCAGTACGGTCAAGGGCAGCCATATCACTGGCCAGCGGCTGCTGGGCAGAAGGACGACGGGACGAAGCCTGTGGAACGAGGAGATCAGAACTGTGGAAGTGAGGGGCAAGGGATTTTTTCGAGGATTGCTGCGAGGCAGGCCGTGACGGGAAGCCAAGTGGCTCCAGATGCTGCTGCTGCGGCCATGGGTCCGACACAACGGGGCGTGATGACGGCCGCGACACAGGAGACGGGGGCTGGGTGATCTCCTCGAAAGAAGGTATATGGAAGCTCACCTGGCTGGGAAACGAGTCGGCGCTACCGGAGCGGTGGTGATGTTGGTGTAGTGTGTAGCTGTTCTCGTTGAGACGCTGCTGGTCCAGCGGCGTCTGGGGCGTGTTTGGCGCGTATGCCGTTGGGCTGCCTGGGGGGTCGCCGGTGGGCGTTGTCGTTGTGTCCTCCTGGGGATGTTCGACGCTGGGCTGCTGTGGTGTGGTCTGCAGACGACCTAGTGCATGCTCGTCGGGCTGCTGCCCCGAGACTTTCTGTTGGATATTGCTGTTGCTGGGACTGCTGCTGTTGGTCAACTTGTTCTTGATCGAGACCGACCGGCCCAGCGAGGCCTCTGCCCTGAGCGGATTGTGTTGGCTGGCGGACGCGGGCGACTGGTGGCGGCTAAAGAAGCCCTTTTTCTTCTGCAGCTTGGCCGCCGACTTGCCCGGCAGATCGTGCGAGGCGATGGGCCAGGGCTGTTCGCTCGAGCTCTTGTCGAGGTCGGAGGTGGAATTGTCGTGGCTGTAGAGACCGGCGGGGTTTGTTTCGTATTGGTCTCGTCTGGCGGGGCCAACTAAGCTGATGGTCGGGCGGTCTCCAGCACCAGCACCAGTACCAGCACCAGCAGGCGCAATTGTCGAGGCGCGATGGGCAGGATGGCGATGGCGCAGGTCCTCGGGCGGGATGTCGTCGTAGGGCAGGTCGATGGCGGGCGAGTTGAGGTTGTCGGTCGAGAGCGTCTGCAGCTGGGTGTGGATGGGCAGCGACGGGCGGCGGGCGTTGGAGAAGTCGGGCGACTGGATTTGTTGCTGTTGCTGTTGCTGTTGTTGCTGATGGAGTTGTTGTAGCTGCTGCTGCTGTTGCAGGTGATGTTGTTGTTGTTGTTGGTGGTGGTGGAACGGGCCGGACGCAGCTGGCTCGGCTGGCGGACCTTCGTGGGCCTGGGACCGGCTCTTCCTGCTGAAGATGGAGGGCATCGAGGGTCCTGGGCTGGAGGCAGGACAGCGGGCAAGGGCGCTCAAGGTGACTTGATAAAAGAATCAAGACAGTAGTCAGTGCCAGCAGACAGCGAGCGTCAACGGTGCTGCGTCTCAGGCTCAGGCTGTGCAACGGCTAAGACCACCCTGGCGGCTGGACCAATTGACTAATCAGGGCCCAGTCGTGCTATGTTTTCCCTGCGTATTGATATTAATACAGGTGGACATGGGCAATTTGTGTAATCAGGTACATGGAAGATCGTAATCCGAAAGAACAGGTGTCAAAACGCGCAGTTCCTTATTATTGTTTTTATTTATTTATTACTCGGGCTGACGGTGGGCTGGTGGACCGAGACAGCCCCTCAATGCACCTGATGTTAGCCCCCAGAACATGGATCTGGAGGTGAATCATTTTTATTATTTTTTATTATTTCTATGCTTTTTTTTCCTATTCATTTATTTTCCTCTCGTCTCACAATCCTGGTGTTTTGAATGCATGCAGTCATTTTGCCGCCGGCTATTTTTAGCACTATTTACTGTTTCTTTTTTCCCCATCTTTGCCACGATATGTACCGATATGCATGTAAATAATACAATAGTAACCGCTGACTGACCTTTAACTCACCGCCATTAGTATTACGTACATGTATTAGCTTGTAACGCCCACTACGAGAAACATGCCATTTGCGACTCGGCGGGGCAGTGCAGGCGATCATCGCAACTAACATTCAGCTGAGGTGAGCGAGTTCAGCGTGTGATGACAGTATTGCATGATGTGGGAAAATATAATTATAATTATAATTATACCATTACATGTATGATAGATGTTAAACATGCATGCGCTGTACTGCATTATACTTCAAATGTTGCTTTATAACGACATTGAAGTACTGTTGCGTATACGCCCAACATTGAAGTATAGATGATCTATATCAAACATGTTTCTTTCCCGTTTTTTACCTCTCCATTTCTGATTTTCTGGATAAAAAGTTTAGTTCCTTGTTCACGATATATCGTTCCGGCAAATTCCCTGGCCCTGGCAACTTAGGGTTAGCTTTCATGTGGGGGGGCTGCTACGTTGGTTGAATACAGCCAGCCAACACAGCTTCGGGATGAACATCGTCCAACCTGAAGGAACTACGCTTGGATCGTTGGATGCTCTAGAACTCCCTGGCAATGAAAATAACGGCGGCGGCATTCGGCATGTTTATGCTTCAAACATTCCAGGTTCAGGCCAAACAAACTAGGAACAAGATATGATGCGCTCTAACCATTCTCGCAGTACAAAAAAACATATTGCCCACACTTTCTCTCTTACGTCTTCCAACACCACGCTATACGTTCTCCTTTCGGGGAACTATGCTCAAAGGACAACTTGTGATGCCCATCTCGGGCATTTGCGCGTACTGAAGTGTCCCGTTGACGTCGAAGTCGCTCGTGTTTTCAAGGATAACAGAAAGAGCAACTTGAAGAGCCCTGGAAAAAGACTTTTCAGCTTCTACAGCTCGACGCTGTGGACTTTGGCAGAGGAAAAAAAGAAGAAAAAAGACAAAAGGAACTCACATCTTAGCAAGGGGCATTCCGGCACACCGATGACGCCCGCGACCAAACCCAAGGTGCGAGGTAATATTCGGCCGGTTCAATATGAAAGAATGAGGGTCGTCAAACATTTCTGGATCGCGATTTGCTGCTGCGTATGTCATAGTGATGGGCTCTCCAGCAGCGATTTTACGGCCATGGATTTCGACATCTTCTACCGGCGTGCGGCAAAACCCTCGATACGGAACGTACAGACGAACAAATTCCTCCACGGCAGCGTTGATAAGCGATTTATTGGCACGAAGTTTCTGCTGCAAAGCCTTATCCTGTGATAAATGCTTGCACATGTTGCCAATCAGAATCGGAGGTGCGACCATCCCCACCACGAGCGATTGGCGCAAGGCACCTCTGTATTCGTCTTCTCATCAGCCTCAATCTTGATTAGGGTGGGGGATATATATCTATACATGAGCAATTCATCAGATAATGGCTGGCCATCGGCGCCCTTCTCCAACAACAGCGAAGACGCTGGGTCTTGCTCGGGGTCGAGGGGATTCATGCGTCGCTCTGCAAACAATTTTCGAGCGATATCATACAGCCTTTCGGATTGGGCCATTGTCTCGGCTTTATCCTGCTTCCTCCAGGCATTGATCCAAGCGGCCGCCGTCTTGGCCAGCCTTGGGGCAGTCTCATCGCTGAGATTCAGCCAGCTGACTTCAACCCATGCTGCAAAGGAAGCACCGAATTCGGCACATACATCGCCATGGCCTCTTTCAGTCAACTTGGAAAACTCGCGCGTTGCGTGCTCTGTCAACACTGGTACAAGTCTTCTGATACGCGTTGGCTTGAGCGTGCGATCCAACGCCGTCCGATACGGAGTGTGTGCCGGGGGGTCAGTATTCAGTGGCGGTCGACGCGTACCACGGGGATCACTGGGAATCACTGCCTTGCGGGATGAGATGTAAATGTCATGTTTTGCAGCACACCGCTGGACGTCTTCATATCGGGATAATACCCAAAAGCCGCCGTTGGCTGACACGTGAGCCACAGGGCACGTCTCTCTCAATCGATCAAATTGCGCGTGTATATCTTCAGGGTTATCATCTGCGATGAGGGAAAAGTCCTCGGGAATCACTCGGGTCACCATGATGTCCTTTTTCTGTCCGACTTGCCCTTTCTTTTGTTGATCTACGAAGCGAGCACGGCTGCTTTATCCCAAACACCATAACTCCGTTCGAGCTCCGTATGCTACATCTACGGAGCAACTAACGGCATATCACGGTGTTGTGGTGCTAATTAGTTCCATGGGGAAGCGGATGGGGAAGCGGGGACAACGCCGAAGGATCGTGGGGAAAAAAATATTTCCTAAAACGGTGAAAGTGAGTTAGTTTATCGATCAATTGGTAGAATGGAATGGACAAAGCTTAAGTAAGTTATACTTCTACAGAAGTCTGTGGGGAGCTCATCCAACACAATGCTGCGTCCATGCGTCGACCACCTCCTCCATTTCCCGGGCCACTCCCCACTGTAGCGACATGCCTCGCAGCAAAATCTTGATAGATGTGAGGTCATACGAGAGATTTCGGGTCTCTCTTTCGCTCCCAGAAGAATCCAAAACTCCTCGCAGAAATTGGACCGTATTGCGAGTGCTCTCGGACCCAGCACCATTCAGTGGCAGTTCCTCAAAGCCGGACATGAGAACGGCATCCCAGTCAACGGAAGATGGAATGGCAATTTTAACAGCGGCTGCTAGGGCAAAAGAGCTGTAAGTAGCCGCTGCTGCAAAAAGCGCCCCGGCGAGATAAACATCGTGGGCCACTCCAAGCGGCATCTGAGATGCAATCTCCTGGATAGCGACAGAATGCAAGAGACACTTCCGTCCTGAGAGGCTTTGAACCCAGCCGGCAGGGTTTATGCCACTTTCTGGCCGCTTTGCGCCTCCAAAAATATGCTGCGGAATGCCGAATTGGTAACACATTCGCCGTGCACCGCGGGCGGTACTTTTAGTCGTGTCTAAGCAGATCGAGTGCCAACGCAGCAATGCTATAGAACGATCTGTGGCTGATATTCGATGGTTGTGCAATATATGGCGTCTCATCGCGCACAGCGCTCGCGTAATTTCCGGCTTCGATGGGAACCCTACTGGCGAAGAGTCGACCTGGCCAGATGCAGTAGCAAGAGAGTTTAGTATTTCTAGTACTACCTTGAGATCAAACAACTCCAACTCGTAATCCAAGGTAGGGCCCCTGTAGACGTCATGGCCTGTTTTATTGGAAGGGAAAAGTCGATGGCAGAGGTCAAAAAATCGGATTGAAGGTCTTCTTTCCTCCAGTGCCGCCATGCTGTGTAGCCATTTGTCCGGACAGGGTGCGTTGAAGGCTTCCTCGCTAGCAGGCAAAGGTAAGCAGTTAGTCGTAGGCCATGAAGTTCCCGAGCTGTTGCCGCTGAACTGGGATACTACCCCGTCAATGACATAGAGTCCAAGCAGAATCCGGAGTTGGGTCTCTTTCCCAACCCATAACTTCCAGGCGTATGTTTTACGTTCCACGGACTCGTCGTCTAGAAGTGACAGTATATCATCGCTCTTGGTATCCAATTCGAACATCCCACAGTAGCGGGCCCAATGCATACTTAACCCGTAAAATGTTTGACTGGTCATTCTTAGGGTTCGGTTCTAATATATAGCATGATCGACTTCAGCGTAATGGCAATCTGGAAGGCATAAAACTATCTTACCCTCGAAAGTGCAGCATATATCTGACTCAGCAGTGATGACAAAACAAGCTGCACCCCGACGCATGTATCGTATTCTCGTTTCTGATTGATCATAGCTGGCCAGGAGACAGCGACCGCAGTGTGGGCCAGCCGCCACAGAATTTCTCCCTGTAACAACAAGTCTTCACGTTAATCATGTATGCCATTGAACCAAACTGCAAACTCTTGGAAAGCTGGTACCTTTTCAATTGCATCATCTCGGCCGAGAAACAAGGACCCAAGAGCAATAGCATTAAGCAAAACGGGTGCTGAGCAGTCTCGGAAAACGAATGTAGGACGATGTATCACGGGGAAAATGGGAATAAACTTTTCAAAAAACATGTGCAGGCTGCTATCCAAAAACCGAGGCGTAAGCTCGGTTAGCTTTAGTGGTGCTGTGACGTTGTACAGCTAGCAGAATGAGAGAAACAGGAATTAGTGAGGGTGAGTCTATGTGTAGAAGAGCAAGATCTTACTGTGCGTGTCACTAGCCCATTCATTGTTTGAACAGCTTGATCCCCATTCGCGGCAGCGGGAGAATATGCATCCTGACGATTATTTTGATTGCTACTGCTTCCTTCAAGGTTGTAACTGTTTCCATCAAAAAGTGTGCTCTGAGGCAGCTGCGGCAGATAGATATCGTCATAAAAGGGCGCCGACTGGGAGGATCCAGCAGTGGACTGATCCCAGGTCATTGGATCTAGTGTCAAGATGCTTTGCAGTAAGTCTTCCGAGTCTGGCCAGAGCAACGACGACGATGTTTGTTGATTTATATGAAAGTCCGCTGGTGTAGATGTGCTGGAAATGTCTGCAAAGGAAGAATTCAAATGGCTCGGAGTGGGTTCATCGAAAATGTTCTCAGCCGTTTCTTCTTGTGGAAACGGACCCGGTTTACTAGAGGCATATCCGGTATCCTTTGCTAGTTGATGCTTTGCAGGGATGTTGTTCATTTTGTTACTTGACGGAGAGATTTCTTCACTGGCTTCCTTTCCGTTCTTTTGCACGTCATGGTGGGTCCTTGAATGGCGAAGTAGGACATCTCCTCTAGTGAAGCTGCGTTTGCAAATCTCACATCTAAATGGCTTGGTGCCAGTGTCTTTGATATGTTGGCTCATGGTTAGTAATATTCTCTTGCAAGATAGGCTGCAATCAATTAAACTCACGGATTCTCTCATGCCTCTGTCAGTATATCTGTTAGCTGGCTTGTCACGCTGAGTCCATGTACAAACAACTACTACTTGCTATACCTGTAAGTGCTCCTTTTTCGAATATTTCCTAGCACAGATGGAGCATTTGAATTCGGCCTTTGGCCGTTGATGAGCCGGAAATGTGTACATATTTTTTTTTCCAAATTATATCAAAACCAACAGTCCTTCACCTTTCTCAGTCGTATATCCCCATTAACTAAACGTTACAAGTTCAATGTTGGGAGAACGGAGGTGGTTTCTCCGCATTTCCCCACCTCCATATAGTTTCCCCGGTCTAATTAGCCTAAACAAGTCAAACCAATGGCGATTTGAAATTGAGTTCAGTAAGTTCGTGTATTCAGAAAGCCATTGTGGTGATTAAATAGAGTCATTAAATTGCTTTAAATATAATGTAATAACTATTTAATTAAGAAATTTATTATTTATAAAATTCTATTTTTTTTCTCTCATTTTTTAAATCCCATTGACGGCGACACTGTTTCACATCAAAAAATTTTACATTGAACAAGCATAAATTAGCCATATTACGTGCACTAACCTATCCGTCAAGCCCGTCTTTCTGTCAAGCCCACTTAGACAGCAGTATACTACGAAACAAGTGGTAAAGTAGAGTCGTTGCTGATGAGCGCCGCTACAACCGAAGGGCCGTAGAGGTAGAAGCTATGATCAATCTATGCATGCCCCGGGAATCTCTAGAGCTAAATAAATACTCTCCTGAGCCTTCGAAATATGTTATCCACGTGGCCTTCATGTGTTGACTGAGGACATTCGAAAACCCATTGGCAGATTGAGTCGTCATATCCAACAGACTCCACGCAACATAGCCCAAGACACATCATGTCTGTTCATCCTTTTTAAATGCATACAGCCCTAGAGCTTATCATTTTACAATCCTTCAGTAACCAAAGCTCTTAAAACAGTGAATTCCATACTCCGAATTATTTTTTTAAGTCTTATAATCGTTATACTATAGACTTCACATAATAGGAGAGGCCATTGCGCATAACCATATTTTCCTTTTCGGTAATATAATTTCCCCACCGCCGAGTCCTCCCCGTCTCGCCCCAAAAAAACAAGCGGAAAATCTTATGCTAGTGCTATACCTATGCATTTTTCTTTGGTTTTGCGGGGGCGGGGAAGCCAAAGCTTTCTCCATTTAATTCCCATAAAATTGGCCGGGTACTTCGTCAGTTGATCATGACAGCTCGGTTTATGCCCCCTAGAGTGTCCACTGTGTCATAATGCCCTCAACCGTTTCCGATATTAAGAAAATCAATGAGGGAGGCGTGGAGCAGATTGAGAAAATAAAAGAAGGGCCTCTCGAGGCTCAAACGCCAGAGTCATTGCATTACAGACCCATCACAGAGGAAGAAAAAGCATTAGATCGGAGAATTAATTGGAAGCTTGATCTCTGCGTTGCTTCTGTTCTTTCAACTGGATTCATTCTCTGCGGCAGTAGGTGTCAATGTTTCCCATTAGCAATACAGGTATTGATATATTGATACTTTGTAGTCGACAAGACGAATGTGAGCTACGTCTCTACAAGTTCGTTTATACAAGACGCAAACGTCTCTGCCAATGCCGTCGCCACTGCCTTGACACTCTTCTCAGCAACTTATGTACCCCTCCAGCCCGTATCAGCCTTGGCGGCGCGTCGCGTCGGCGCCAAATTTTGGCTTGCATTTCTCTTGATTGCCTGGGGAGCGCTCTGCATGGCTCACGCAGCAATAAGAAACGAGGGTACATTCATGGCACTTCGTCTGTTGCTTGGTGCCACTGAAAGTGGGTTTATGCCCGTCGGCTTCTACTTTTTGTCTTTGGTCTACCCCAAGTACGCGCTTGGATTTCGCGCCGGCTGTTTTTCGGGCATGTACTCGATTGCCGGTGCCTTTGCGGGTCTGATTGCATACGGGCTTTTGCAGGTTGGTTCTTCGCATATCAAGGGGTGGCAGGTCCTTTTCCTATTTGAGGGAGGACTGACTGTCCTCACTGGCCTTATTTCACTCGTTGTACTTCCCAGAAATCTGGAGACAGCGTGGTTTCTGACGCCGCTCGAGCGACAACATGCTGTAAATCGTATGCATCGGGATAACATGGCCTTTTGGAACCCCGAGTCGGACACGCAGCAAGACTCTGAGAGTAAAAACGGGTCGATAACTTTGCGAGATATCACTGATGTTTTGAAGGACTGGAAGAAAATGTTGATTATCCTCTTTAACATTCTTGCCATCCTTCCAGTCACTGCATTCACCACTTTTCTTCCTCAGATGGTCCAGGGTATGGGGTACCATGGCATCAAGGCGACGGTGATGAGCGTCCCGCCATTCATTGTCGGCACGGTGGGATTGCTGGTGATGGTTTGGTCCAGTGACCGGTTCAAGGAGCGGTCGCTGCACACTGTCGCGGGCATGTCGCTGGCTTTGGTCGGGTGTATTGTCATGGTGGCATCTACTGATCCACGACTCCGATATGGCTTTTCTCATGTCTGCCTCGCCGGCGCGTTCGTTGCCGGGCCGTTGGTGGCTGTGTGGCTTGCGGGAAACACACCTTTGGGGGTATGAGAAACTACTGCTCTTTTGTTTTTAATTCTCATCTGCTAACATCGTTAATCAAGGGCGCACGATCATTTGTACTGGGACTGAATGGCTTCACTAATATCGCCGGCGTCATTGCCGGGCAGATTTTCAACGCCAGATATGCACCATCATGTAAGAATTTCTGTTTCATTAGCATTTCATATTTTGCTAATTTGATTAATTCAAGACAAAGTCTCGCTTATCATCACAATGATTCTGATTGCAGTCGGCATGGTCGGTATGCTCTTTGTGCGTCTCATGTACCAGGTGACAAATCGATGGAGAGCGGGAAAAATTGCAGACTGGGATGAGGCTCAGATTAACGAGGAAAAGAGTTCGCATGTTCGGAGAGGTGATCAGCAATATACTTATTTCTACGGATATTAGTATATACTGTATGATTATTTATGGATTAGTTCGTTTACCTCCTTTCACAACCTTGTCTTGGGTATGTCCTTGTAGCTAGAAATTTTGGTATTAAAATATCTGAATAAATACAAACAAAACAATACTGGCAATCATATCAGATGCCTGGTTTTCTGAACCCTTATTCCTCCCGTCTCTTTCAAACATTTGAAAAGCAAGCCGGCAATGAACTACTTCAAGCAAGAGCCATGATGAAAAAACATCTATACCAGCAAAGCTAATTATTCCAAATATGCCACCAACTTGGTACCGGAAACCTTCCCTTGACGCAGCAAGTCCAGACCTATTCTCAGATTTTCTAACCCGCCATCGATCTTTTTAAGGGGAGGCGGCTTGAGCTGTTTAGAAAGAACCGGCAACGACTTATAGAATCTGCGCAGAGCCTCGTGATCGGAAGGCCTCCTGGCAAATTTTGGCCCAAAAGGAGGAAGCCACTGAAACTCCTCGTTAAAGGCCGAATAACCAAGTAAAAAATCGATTTCCACGCCGTCCATTTTGGTCTTCCCTGAATCCAACAGTGTGACAACCCGGCCCTTGCTTTTGCGAACAACTTTGGCGCAAAATTCAGTTGAACCGCCCTCGGAAAAGCAGTCCATGGCGATGTTAATGTTAGGGTAAGACTGTATAACATCCGCGACGGCGGTAGGTGATCGATAGTCGAATACAGCATCGGCGCCGTATTCTTTGACTAAATCATGGGAACGCGGCGATGCTGTTGTGACAACCGTCAAGCCCGCACGCTTTGCAAGCTGGATAGCATAGAGGCCAGCAGATGTGGCACCGGAGTATATGAGGATTGGTGAGTCCAACCTGACTGGTAGTTCGTTGTCAAGCCAAGGGACACCGAGACGAACGTTCAAAGCCAGCATAGCCGTGACGGCCGAGACCCCAAACGTTGTCGCCTCCTCGTCGCTAACGGATGCTGGCACTTTCCAGGCCAGATCGCCTGGAATTTTGAGATACTCGGCAAAAGTGCCTCGATCGGGATAGAGTCCCCCATGAATCCACCCAGCTATCCTATCACCAACCGCCCAACTTCCAGGCGCTGTGGACCCGATCTTTGCAACAGTGCCGGTATAATCGCACCCAATAATAGCTCCTCGGGGGGAGAGAATGTCGACATGTTTGAAGTCGGTGGGGTTGAAAGCGATGCATCGTACGCGGACGAGGATTTCGTTGTCCTTGATTTCGGGGACAGGCACGGTGGTGACTTTTACGCCATCTCCAGAGGACCTACTGAAAACGTAATTTGAGATTCGAGTGATTGTCGAGCGGTTGCCGACCAGGGCCTTCATGGTCTTTGGGATTTGGGCGCCCATGATGTTAGCTTGAGATGCGAAAACAGCAGAGAATAAAATAAATTTCAATTTTAGAGACTATATTGAAGTACGACATTTTACTTTGTATTACAGTAATTTCTCCATTTACACTGGTAGAGGACAATGCGGACTGATTGTTTGCCCGTTCGCCGGCTGGTTATCAATTGATTATAATATCAATTGATGCCGAGGTTGACCTAACGAAGCTTAAAAAAAATCGACCCAAAATTATACAAGAAAAAACCATGCCAGAATTTCAATAAAGAACGTGTTGTTCAATCATTTTGTTGATAAGTTTTGGTCAGTTAGACTGTGCGGATTTCCACGATCGATAATGGTCCGCCAACGTTTCCTCCAGAGGCCGGTAAACAATCCCCAACTGCTCCACGCTAGGACGATTGTCAATTTCAAAAGGGATGCTTAAATTCAATTTCAGCCATTTCTGACTTAGTCCAAGCAATGGCCCGGACATGCGCACTAAGAAATTGGGCAGTGTGTTTTTCGGAATCCGTGAAGATTGGGTGATGGATCGCAGGATGCGAGCAAGTTCCACAAACCCATGTGTTTTGCCATCGGCGGCCAGGATATAACGACCGTGAGAATCCGGACGTTTGGCAGCCTGGATATGCGCTGTTGCGACTTCTCGTACGTCAACAATGGCGAACCACATATCTGGCACCCCTAAGAATAGCTGGCCGCGGAGAAGCTGGTCGAGCAACGACAGACTGCCGGATTCAGATGTCGGCGATAGAGACGGGCCAAGAACAAGGCCAGGGTTAATTGTCACCAGTTTCCAGCGTTGTGGGCTTGGCTGGGCTTCATATATCTTCCATGCCTCTTTCTCAGCAACGACCTTGGAATAAGGGTAGGCGTTGTGGTTAACCGTGCTCGTTTTGTTGAAATACTCGGAAGATAGTGTTTTGTTCTTCATTTCCAGTACATCAGCATTGTCGCCAAAGATAGCTGCGACGGACGATGTTAGAACGACGGTATTGACCGTTTCGCATTTCTGAACTGCCTCGAGCACATGCTGTGTCCCCTTGAGAGCTGGCTCAACGACCTCCTTTTGGCCATCGCGGATTTTGTTCTCGATGAAAAAAGGTGATGCTATATGATAAACCACCGAGCAGCCCTTCATCGGAATATCAAACGAGCCGGCCGCAAGCAAATTCGCTTCGAACAAGTTCAGCTTGCCGGGCCATCGCTCTTGCATGTCGAGGAGGTGCTTGATCTTTTTACTGTTTTTGGTACTGCGAACTGTGGCGTTGACTTGCTCGCCGTTTTCGAGCAGTTGCTGGACGACATGGCTAGCAATGAAGCCGCTTGCTCCTGTCACGAGCGAGATATTTTCTGTCATTGTCGATATTGAGTATGGATAAGATTTTGTATTGAGGAAAAATATAATTTTCTCTCGAGATCATATGATACTAGTAATAACATGCATCGTTGTACTCCGTAGTAACCATTTCCGGAGGTGGAGATGGATCCCGGAAGGTTAATTCGCCCGCGTTGAAAGCTTAGTACAGGTCATACCTATGTAAGGTTCTTCAATGTTCTAACGCAGAAATGTGGATTCGGCCGAATGCGGCAGAACAGCAATCCGACCTTGTTTGAAATATCTCTTACATGTATCGACATTTCTCTCCCTTACGTTCCCATTGCAAGCTGCTTTTCATACCGGGCGTCTGACCAAAATGCTATCCGTCTGCATATCTTCCCACGCCAAACCCTCAGAGTACCAGCTTCTTGAACTTCCGCGCCCGGAAATCACAGATCCAACAGACGTTGTTATCAAGGTCCATGCTGCAAGTGTCAATCCTGTCGATTTGAAAAAGGCAGAAGGGGCATTCAAGGTAGCCCTTAAAGACTCGTAAGCGAGAATTTCTTCACTTTAAACATTGAAGACTTGCTAAACAAAGATGTCACAGCTTTCCATACAAGATCGGCTACGATGCCGCTGGAACAGTCGCAGAGATTGGATCTGGTGTAACCAAATTCAAAATCGGCGACGCTGTTTATGTTAGATTGCCAGAGTCCCATCGAGGTGCTGGATATGCCGATTCCACTGATGTGTCGTACATTCTGCTGACTATGTTTAGGGTCGTGGAGTGAATATGCTGTATGCCCTGAGCGCTACATCGCTCTGAAGCCATCCTCACTGTCATTTGAGAATGCTGCCTCTATACCGCTCGCCGCTTGCACGGCATTTCAAGCCCTAGGAAAATACCAAGGTGACCTTGCAGGGAAAACTGTCTTCGTGCCGGCTGGTTGTATGTTCATCCTTGACTCAAGATTTGGGTTGCTTTGCTAAGAGTTTGACAGTGAGTGGCACTGGTCTTTTTGCTTGTCAATTAGCCAAAAATGTTTTCCGCGCGGGAAAAGTCATTACTACCGTTTCAACAGCAAAGGTCCCCAAAATACCAGAACTTTTAGGGGAGGGAACCGTCGACCAAGGTACGTGGACCTTTTGGTTTCTGGCAAAGACATACCTTCTAATATGAAAAACAGTCATCGACTACAAAAAAGTCGATCCAAAATCAGTCGTAGAACACGGCTCAGTTGATTTTTTATTCGACACTAATGGACTCGCCATGGAGTATCTTTGTCTGATGCGACACGGAACTAGTGGTATTATCTCTATATCGACAGCGCCGTCGGGCACTCAGTTACAAAACTCCGCAGTGATGAGGTTGCCCCATCACCCTACTGTTCCATTCGCGGCCCGGACTTTCTTGAATACGATGGATCGTATCCGCAAGCTCCGTGCAAAGCGTTATGGTGTCAACTATTCATACATGTTCCTAGAACCGAATGGCGAAGATCTGGACAAGTTGAGGGGGTATGTTGAGGAAGGGAGACTGAAACAAGTAGTTGGAACCACGGTTAATATGCGGGATATTGCCGAGGTTCGAAAGGCATGCCAGGTTGTATACGACAATCGCGGCGGTCTTGGGAAGGTGGTTATCAGAGTCATTGATGATCGATAGGTTTTAGCCTGGGAGATTTTTGCAGTCTCGCCTAGGTTTTGGTCAGACAACGAATGAAAAAAAGAGTTTCGACTTTTGTTGTCATCATTGATACGACTGATCGTAAGGTTGGTCTCTTTTCCTGGTAATAATAATGTGGTCCCAACTGGCCTCTTATTTCTTTGGCTTGATTTTTGTGTCTATTGTGTTCTGGTTTATGTATTATATTAGGCTGTATTTCTAGTTTGAGATTCCACGTGTTTTCGCTGTTGGCGGAGGATTTCTTTTGAATGTGATCTTGATTACAATAATATCTACAGTGAGGACGATATAACAAGTACTTCTGAAGCTAAAAGTCACTTACATTGGTCATTTATGAGGAATCTATCTGCATTGTGATTTCAATCCATAAACTTAACCCTAAACCTACATCTACCCATAAATATAGAAATTATTTGTGGTTCCTAATCTATGGACAAGAATTTAAGATGAATTTTATGTTAAAAATTTATTGTATTTTATGCAATGATTTGCAAGCGTTCACATACAGACTTGGACCTAAGGTTTACAGTGGATGCCGCATCGGGATTCACTATCGTCTTGGCATACTAGGTCTAGGATTAATAAGTTTCGCCACAAGGTTCGGCGCATGCATAACTTATAAGAGGCGCTAAGAACTAAGAAACTGGTGTCGTCAGTGGCAATTTAAGGAGAGTTTTAAGGATGTGGAGATGCGCCGCACTCGGGCGATCCATTTGACCGTCATCATTTGATCGTGGCAACTCTTAGCAGAATTAACTTGAAAGCTTTGAATATGAGTCTAATCAACTACGATTTATTGATAGGGAAGAAAGGGTCTTTATTTATTCGGCCGAAATTCCTTTCCCTAGTTCCATTCGAAATACAACCGAGGTTAGCTGCGGCATAATTTCATGATACATTTTTATGTCGTTCGGAAAAATATCTCTTCATAAATTTCGTGTTTTTGGGTTATGAATCAAAAAATTCTCGGGTTTCGGTATTTTGGAACCATAGGTGCCAAACCTCCGCACCTCATTTACTCGCTATTTCAGTCTTAGAGCTTGCAGTAGCCGTTTTCTTGACATTGCCATCGCAAGTTCAGTAACAACACCCTTAGGAACCATCTTCTGAGCTGATTGAAGAGGTGTTGACATCGCGTCTGAGACCAATATCAGCAAACTACGCATATTCCTCCAAACGGGGCCAGACCGTTTCGTCTATCATATCACCAGCATCATGCCTTCCACCGTAGACCGCTCTTCAGCGGCATCATCAAAGGCCTCCACATTGTATGTTCCCCCAGGTCTATCCAACTTCACATGTACTGACTCCTCTACGAATAGACAGCCAAATGGTCCGACCGTTCAGGTCGAGTTCGGAGGTCAGAAGGTTGATGTACCCAAAGGCGGATACTACGACCGTTACCGCATGAATCCGGACCTGGACGAGGTAGCTCGCGATCCTGCCGTTGGACCTGACCTCGACTTCTTCCGCAAGATCCCAAAGAAGCTGGTTGATTCGAGGGTCGGTCAGATATACGCACCAAACTTCTATTATCGCACTAGGAGCGTCCAGCTCGTCTTCCTCGCCCCGCTGGACCGCTTAAAGTCTAAACTCCCGGCGCCCTTGGAGCCCATCACAGCGTTACCTGGTTACGGGTTGGTCGCGTTGACGTTTTACTCGTACCTTGTCTGTGATAATGATCCTTACAACGAGGTCTCCATCGCTGTCATCGTCCGTCAGCCAGGAAAACGTAGTTTTAGTACGACCCAGCTACTCAGCTCCATATGGAACCGAACCTTTTACGGACACGTGCTTGCTCTGCCCGTCGATACAGAGATCGCTCGAGTACGAGGCGTATACGGATACCAATTCCCTAAATGGCTTGCCAACATTAATCTGGAGATGGATGATCACACCATCAAGGCCGACCTCACTGCGTCCAATGGGACATCGGATCTCAAACTGGACATACCTCTTCCAGCTCTGAGGACCATGCCGTCGCAGTCTGCGATAGGGACTAACAATGCGATCAACAAGATTGATGGGAAATGGTACCAGGTGGCAGTCCAGACGAACCCTCTCCTGGCGACACAATGTCTTTTCCCTAGGAATGTCAAGATCTCTTGGGGAGAAGGTCCACTGAGTAAACTCCTCCACGAACTCGGTGTTTCGAGCATCCTGCGAATGGATGTCATCAAGGATGCGCAGATGATCTTGAACATGCCCACACCCTTGAATGCGTTTGATAATGTCAAGTTATGAAGATCACCGCACTCTCCTCCTTCCAGTCAGGTAGTAAATACGTTGATGTAATATGTGGTTTGAGTTATAAGATGGGGCTGGGTGAAAATTTGTCGTCTGTGGAGTGCTCGTATTAGAGTAACTGGACGAAAGGCATTTTATTATCGATTAATTTGTGTTACAAGCTTTGTTAAATGAGAATCCATTGAGTCATGGGGATTCTTGAACCATTCGGGAGTAGTGTATAAAGATGTGCTCAATACTTCATTGTTACTTAGAATTAATTAGTTTCCCCTATCATAGTGATGTATTTTCCATCTCAGGTGCTGTGTTCATGACTGGCTAAGGGCGGCGACGACCTTCTTCGCAGTCTCCTTAGCAGACATAGGGTTTTGCCCAGTTACCAGGTTCCCGTCGACTACAGCGTAGGAGGTAAAAGGCAGTTTGGCCTTCATATAGTGGGCACCACGCTCCTTCGCCTCTTTTTCGGCGTTGTAAGGCACGAGCTTGTTCACACGAGCGAGCACTTCTTCCAGCCAAGCGAATCCAGTCATCTTGCGTCCGGCAATCAGGTAGGAGCCGTTAGAGAGCTTGGTGTTGAGCAAGCCGCAGTAGCCATGGCAGACTGAGGAGACAATGCCACCTCGTTCGAAAATCTCTCGGGTGATCCGCTGTAGACCCTCACTGTCGCGGAAGTCGTACATCACAGCATGCCCGCCAGTGAAGTAGATAGCGTCAAAGTCGGCCGAGTTGATCTGGTCAGGACTGGCGGTGTTCTCCAGCAGTGCCATACGCGCCGGATTGGCCTGCCACGCTTTCGCAGTCTTGTCGTAGTTGGGGAACTTGAGCGACCGCGGCTCGAGGGGACAGCGGCCGCCTGCTGGGCTCATGATAGTCTGCTCGAATCCATGCTCCTCGAAGACGTCCCAGGCGTGCGTGAGCTCAGACAACCACAAGCCAGTCGGGTGCGATGGATCGTCGTAGTGCTCGACGTTGGTGACAACGATCAAGATGTGCTTGGCCATGTCTGGCATTCCTTAGCGCGTAGTTTATTGACCTTTGTACGCGTGTAGTGAGATTACTCTGTGAAAATTTGAATTCGGTGGCGGATTCAATTGGATCAAGATACAAACTTGAGTCACAAAGAACCCATTCTCTCCAGATGTATTTAACTAGTTCCGCTAGTATTAGGCCGCAGAGGCGGGTCGGTAATTAATTTTCGCCACTTGTTGGCGCATGGGTGATCGTAATTTTGGACATTCCGACCTATCCCCAAAATGATTGTTACCAAACATTCTGAAAGTTTATTATGGTGGCGCGACCGTAGGCGTTATACGCGAGAAGCAAAGAGATGTGAGTGTATTCTCGGCATGTTAAAGTAAACCAGATACAACTTTACAAGTAGCGTCCTAACAATCAGTTGCATGTAAACTTGACAAAATACATGGTAGGCCGTCGCCGCATCGTAACCCTAACCCTAACCTTAAATAACCCTAAAAACTGGACAGACTTTTGGCGTCTAAGCCTTCAGAGAAACACAATCCTAGTGACTGACACATTGGTCTTTTAGTATAGTTGTCAGTATACACTATTGGTCTATTATCTCAAGTCAATATACTTCATTCATTTAATAATATTTTGTGTCTCTATTATTAGGTATTAATAAAAATATAGGCCTTAATAAAAGTCATTTGTATCAGGTAGGTGATTTCTAATAAATAGAATAATATAGAGCTTATTACCTTTAAGACTACTAAGAGATATGTTAACATGTAGGTACCGTCATCATCTTTAGTCCAAACGAGTTCATCTAGTGCTCCCTCACGATGGGCATCATAGAGATTGACTAGCTAGGCCATGTTTATTCCACCCTCGATATCACCTGCAACAGAAGCGATTTTGAGTAAGCGGCCCTTATCCTGCGACGAATAGACATAGTACCCGTCATCTCTACCACTCCCCTTCTGGGTCTGTGCATAATGATTTTCGCCACCGGCATAAATCTTTTAACAGATAGTATTAGCAGTATCGCTAACCCCTATATCTAGTAGTAGCGATAGAAAGCCGTTGCTTTTGGCAGTCTAGATTACCGCCCACCATACTGAAGCCATCTTAATATAGCCCTCATCAGTAAGATAAGTACCATCTTGAAGTTTATCTGTAGAGATAAATATGAACATATCCGCAACAATAATTTTATTGCCAGCTACTTAACAATTCATATAGACTGGGATATACTGAAGGCTTATATCAAACACCAGATCGGGCTGGATCGTATTAGGAAGCAATATAGAAAGTATAATGGTTGTGTTAGGAACCACTACATATAGTGTCGTAAGTAGCAAGTCTAGATGTTTACCCGCGGTATCCATTTAATGCTCTTAGAGAGTGTCATTTATACCAACACTGTTGAAGAGAGTCGGTCAGATATATTTATTTATAGGGAAAGTTATAAAATAGTGAAAGGTAATAAAAAGAAACATTTAATAAGAGACCTACTTAACTAGCACTAGGTTTAGCTTTTCAAAAATGCTGTTCTTTATTGCCACAGTTACCTGATCAATCCTGAATCTAACATATCCTTCATGGTTCTTTGAGAGATATCAGCAGTGTAACTTTCAAGAACTATACAATAAGAAATTGAATGTCTCAGCTTACATGACACACGTATATTATCATACATAGTCCTATCCAAGAGGCTACCAATCATATTTATAGGCTATCCAGCATAGTGTAACCGCTCACGAAGGGATTTACGGTATCAATTATTATCTGTTAACTTATATCTCTGTGTTCTAGATACCCCAAAAGGCATAATCTATAAGATAAAATTGTCAGTATTGGAAGAAGTGAGTAGAGATCCTAAGCTTCTTTCCTCCAAAAGAGAGGACGTTCTAAAACTTTTAAGGATTGAAGTACATGCCACCCATAATATGAAAGCATATATAATTAGAATCATTCTTTGTAGCATATTGTGAAACTGGTAAATATATTAAAGTAAAAATATTTTTAAAGGAGCTGTAACTAGCTTTTTATTTATAGGTTAGATGCCTCTCGAATTCGCCAGACAATAATCTGTCCATCGGCTACTGAAGCCTGAGTCCGTTAAAGCACACTAACATAATTCTTTGTTATATAGCATGAGTATCAACTTAAACACCCTAGTAAAGTCAAATAATGTAATGCATTATCACACCAACACAACTTAGCAATATGTAGCATAAGTATTAGTGTTAGATATTCTAGTAAAACATAACTTATCATACTAATACAACTTAGCGATATATTGTATGTGTATCAGCGTAAACATTCCAGTAATGTCAAAAGATGCAATGTATTATCACACCAACACAACTTAGCACTGCATGGAACAATATCTATTTGTAGTAATCATTCTGGTAAAATTAAGCGACGTAGTATATATCACATTAATATAATATAATTTTGTGGCGTACAGCGTGACTATCTTTGTCTGGTTTATCCCCCAGCTGAGAGACATTCGACTAGCACCCTAGACTCGAGCACCATAAATAAGTACATTCTGTAGAGAATGTGGGAAAGAACTATTATTTCATTGGTGAAATTCCCAGACCCCTGCTATCGTGCAGCTAAAGAGCAAAGAAATCAGCCGCCCGACCCATTTATGCCAAAGATGCCAAGACAGTTTACCCCTCTATCCTTGGTTTCCATATATCATAGCGGTTAGGTCATTGTCTATCCATATATTCGTTTAATTGCTCAGCACGGAGCAAATGCAACGAAAAAGGGACTGTTCGGTTATCACAGAGTACTCAGTTAGACTATTTACGGACCAAGGGGACTCTTGCAACAGCGAACAAATACATCACCATGACCGTCACCTACCACAAACTATCTCCCGAGTAAGCTCTATATTCTGCACCCTATTGTTATCAAACTGACTTGGATCCTAAGGGCGCTGCTAGAAGCTCCAAAAAAAACTCATCCTGTCCCAGACACTGCTGGCCGGCTAGCTGTTTATGTGCAGAGTGCTTATTCTTTCCAATCGCACACTACGCAAAAGCAAATCCGCGTGTTAGACCTGAAAAAATTTCACCGGTCATGGCTTATCACTGAAAACATCAACGCAAATTATCCACAGTGGCTTGGTGGCAGTGGAAACCTTATATGGCTCGAATCGTTAGACAATGGTCATACAAACCTTATGATTCGTGACGCACGGCTTGTGGACAATGGTTATGTAGCAGGCACTGTACCTGGACATATATCAAATCTCAGGGTCACCAATATTCCATATATTGGAGATACTGATGACGATATAGCATTCGCAGTAGTGGGCAAAGTTAACGCAGACGGTTCTCTTTTTAACCCTGTTGACCAGAGCTCAAATAACGGAAAGTGTTGTGCCGGTAGCTTCTACACAGCCCTTCCTGAAAGATACAAACATTCACTTGGAAATCTTTGTAAAAGTGTTATCTGGTTTGGAACGCTTTCCCGGCTGTCAGAAGCAAGCAATGGTCGCTATACTATGGGGAACTTTACCAATCTTATGGACTATTTCAAACTCACCGCAGTGGACTTACGGATTATGCCTAGCCAGGAAGAGGAGTATCGCGACCTTGACATCAATTCCTGGGCAATTACCTTCATAGGAAATGAACTTGATGATTTTCAGAAAGACCATTTCAGTTGCTCGTACTACGTCTGCCCGATGCTTCGATGGGATGGATTTCCTCTTGGTGATCTTTACTATGCCTTCAGACATCGCGGTTTAGGAGGTATAATCTCGTCCCCTGTTTTGAAACCAAATGACACCACTGTTGTATTTTTATCCCAGAAAACGGATGGATACAGTTCGGATAAGAATCGAATTATTTTTGTCCATAACAACCACACCGGCGAATACGAGGAGCTTTTTGAGTCCCAGGATGGAGAAGGACAGTGGAATCTAAGTCCTACTGTCGTATCATTTGGCATGGATAAATCACTGCTAATCCAAGTAAAGGAGAAAGGACAGCAGGTTTTATACAGGCTACGGCTTGATAATTGGTGGCCAGAAAAACCAACCCCTGACTCTTTAGAGCTCTTGAGTGGCTTTCTAGGGGAGGGTTCCGTCATTGACGTCACACCAATTTCATCGAGCTTGTCAAAGTCCAAGTTGCTAGCCTCTTGTGATGGTCTTAACCACAGCAGGGAATATTATCTCTTTGACCCAAAGTCACCTGCATTCATCTCTTTCACTCCTCCTTTTATGAATTTTGACCGCAGCCAGATCGTCGAGATTTGGCCTTCTGGTGCAAACGGTCGCCAAGTGCATACATGGATCGTCAAGCCGTCGTTTTTTAAACCCGAGAAAAGATATCCGCTGGCTTTTTTTATTCATGACGGACCTCAGGATGTGTGGCTTGATCAATGGAGTATAAACTGGAATCTCATCACTTTTGCTGAGCAAGGATACGTGGTTATTGCACCAAATCCAACGGGCAGTATAAGCTACGGCCAGGAGTTTACGAACGCAGTTCGAGGGTCATGGGGTGGATTACCATACCACGATCTTCAGAATGTTTTTGAACACGTCAAACAACATCTCAGCTACGTTGATACAGATAGAGCTGTGGCTCTAGGCCATGGCTATGGAGGGTATATGGTTAACTGGATACAAGGCCATGAATTCGGCCGTCTTTTCAAAGCGCTGGTAACACACAATGGTATTTTTAGTATGATGACTCAATTGGCAAGTGACACACAATCTCTCCGGCATGATTTCAATGGGCTGCCTTGGGAAAACCCACCTGGATGGCAGGAATGGGATCCGGCACAGTATGCTGGCCATTGGCAAACGCCTCATTTGATAGTTCATAACGAGCTCAACGTTCATCAACCGATTGCTCAAGGCCAGGCTTCATTTCATACTCTACAGATGAGAGGGGTTGAGAGTGCGTTTCTTGCACTCCCGGAGGAGAGTCACCGCAATCAACATCCGGAAAATTTGTTGCTGTGGTATCGTACAGTGATTAGTTGGATGAACCAGCATGTCAAATCTTATGCCTGACCCAGTTACTATACTCACCAATACTTAGTGTGAATGCTGTAAAGTATTTTCCATTTTTATATACTTATGTATGGTCTCGATGTTCATCGCCCTTGTTATTTCATTTCAAGTGATGACTTCAATATCTATTGTGATTATGGTAGGTTCATACTTTACTCGCAAAGCGGTTTTATTTGTAGAGCACAAGAGTAATCATCACTCTGGATATCAGTATGCCTTGCTTCTAGACGAATTTAGCATATTCAGGACTTTCCAATTGTAATACTTAGTCACTAAGTCACCTATTATCACACAGGATAGAGAGCTTTTTGAGCCAGAGGTGCTTTTGCACCTCATGAGTGAGGCCAAGGCACTTGTAGTACTCCATAGTGTGGCTCAAGGTTGCGTTAGTGTGGCATGTAGTGAAAAAGGGATGGGCCTGCGTTTCGTAGCGTCGTTAGTCTCTTTGCGAGCCGCATCATCCTTGCCGCTCGACGTGTAGGAGAGGTAGTGGCAGGTTTATTTCAGTGTGCTAGTAAATGCGACATTTGTGTGCTGATGGAAATATATGTTCGATTTTTCCCATCCAGGGCAGGAAATTTAACCGTTGAATAGCGTAAATAAGTTCAAGTATGTACGTCGCATAAACTAACGGAGCATGTTCACGTCGTAAACCAGTCAACTTTGTGATAACTCGGATTTTTTTTTCCTCCTGTCATTTAATTTATGCCAAATACTGATGTACTAGTCAATATTTAATTTTACAGAGGCGGCGGATTCAAGTCCAGCCCCTCGACAGTAAGCTTAAAGGAGTCGTTGCGCGAATAGCTGCCTGCAACGTCCAGGTCCAGCCGGCCGCGCTCGCAGTCCTCAAAGTCGACCTCTGCGACGACTAGCCCTGAGCCCACGGCGGAATCGTCTATGGATGGGTCGGCGGCGTCGTCTGTACATACGTCCCAGATGGGACCGGCGATGACTTCGCCGAGGGGGCCGATGATGCACGAGCCGCCGTGGGAGACGTACGGGTCTGCTGTTTCTATTCTCAAAGTCAGCAGACTTATGATGATGTATATGCAGTTTGCTCACCTCTTTTGGCGTTGATTTTTGCTTGGGTTCGGTCGAGGGGATTCACTTTGACCGTCAGCTGCAGCTTCACAAACTACAAACTCCACTCAACAAACTCACCATTCCCATCGTCAACCGCGACTGTCGAAAGCATCTGATCCCGAGTCTTATCTGGGTGCAGCTGCGAGCCAGGAGACTGCGGCCACACAATCTCATGCGGGCCCTCTGCCGTCGTAACCGACTGTCTTCTCGCTGCCGTCGGCTTTTCGCTGTCTTTAGTCTTGCAGATCCAGTCCGGCAATTCGCTTTCGCGTACGCACTGGTTTGCAGACAGCACGACGGCGCGACCCTCGCAAGCGACTGTCCGCATCAGCGGCAGCCAGGTATCGCGCGCGTCGGCGGTGGGCGCGAGGTACAGGTTGACGTTTTGCGAGTACAGGCTTTGGCGCAGCAGCGGCATGTAGTTTTCCCAGCAGATGGCGGCGCCGATGGTCAAGCCCACGCCGTTGATCTCGGTGGTGATGGCTTTGAGGGTTGACGGCGAGCCTTGCGCCCAAATCAGGCGTTCTGTTGCTGTCTACAGCCGTCAGCAGGCTATATAAATTTCTTGGAAGGTAGAAAGTTTTACTGGCATAACTTTGCGCCTCTTCCCCAGCACGCCCCGTTTCGGATCGACGTACAGCACAGCACAATACAGACTCCCTCCAGCTCTCTCAATCAAGCCAACAGCAATGAAAACGCCCGTGTCCGCGGCGACCCTCTCAAGAACCTCGCGCGTGCCATCGCCACGCCTGTCCTTGCCCTTTGCCGTAGGCAGTTTTCGATCGATCCAGTCATCGCCAGCGCCGTTGGGTGTGTCGCCCAGGTCAACAGCAGAGTTAAAATACTTGAGAAACTGGTCCCTACCTGAGGGCTCTCGATAGCCCACTGCAGACCCGAAATCGCAGGTGCGAGGGTAGCCGCCCAGGTATGCCTCGGGGAAAAGCAGCACGTTGACGCCGCGAGAGGCGGCGCGGTGGGTGATGCGCGAGAGGGCGTCGAGGGTTGCTTCTGTGGTGGCCAGGGTGCGTGCCTGGGCAGCGGCGATAGTGAGCTTTTTGGGCATTTTTAATTGCTGGCTACAGTCCTGGTTGTATACTTTGGATATATGTTCATGTCGAGGGGGATATCGAGGGCCAATTAATGCTGTCACGATGAGGAGACCGGAAGCGAATGCGGCAATACCGGGGAAACTGCGGCTGGTATTGTGACCGTTATATCACCGTTACGTCGCTGATTTGCCAACGGCGCTTTGTTTTGGCGCGTAATATATTACGTACGTTTATATATTTTTTGAACTCAATCAATAACTACCAAGTTCACAATATCGCAAAGCTTTGTACGCAACTAGAAGGCAGCAAGCTAGTCCAGTATTCATGAACCAAAATGATTATTCAACAACGAATATATTCATTTATTCATTTCTTGCTACCTATCTGCAGGTTTGGTAGTTTCTTCTCGTGATTCTCGTGATTTCATCATTATCATATCTCATAACCGTGGTCTCAGCGATCCAGCCCACAGCTTCATCTCTCCTCTGTACTACCTCCGTATCAAAATACATAAAGCAAAAGATCATCCAAGGGTCAGATTCTCCAAATCCAAAGCCAGCTCCGCATCAGACGGCACATGTTTTCCGTTACGAAGCGCACCGTATTCAATGAGATGCTCGCGCCAGGTCTCGGCATTGAACTTGCGTCGCCAATAGCTTTCCTTGCCGGCCAGATTGTTACATCCACGACAGCAAAACCCTTCATCCATGCGCCGTTCGTTCTTGATGAAATGCGGGGCCTTGATGATAGCCATCCAGCGCTTGACGTTGTGGATCTGGTGGTCCTCGCTGATGACGATGCGGCGGCAGTTACGCGAGTGAGTGCGCCATCTGATCTGGGCCCGTTTCTGGCGCTCCTCGATCTCTGCGGCATGATCCCTGGCGACTTTGCGTACGGCGGGCTGGTGGAGCAGCGTGAAGTTGTCGCGACAGGGGATCGGCTTGGCGGCGTCGTCGATCGCGCTGTGGCTGGGGTCGGAGACGTGCTGCTGCTCTTCGGCATAGAAGCCCGGGATGCTGCGCATTTTGGGGATGTCTTCAGTTAGGTACTCGACGCGTACGCCAAAACAGTCGTTTGCTTCGCACGGGGTTAGCGGGCAGTATTTGCTGCTGGTGGTGAAGCAGAAGAAGCACACACGCTGCACGGGGCCCAACACGTAGAGGTAGCCCGCAAAATCGCCGCAGTTTTTGCAGTATGCAGAGCAGAGAGCGTCCAGCAGCTCGAGGCAGGTCGTCCACTGGCCAGTGCCGATGCTCATGATGCCACGCACAGTCTGGGGCGCATGCTCGCAGAGGAGTTTGAAGACGGACAGCTCGTTGACTGCGGTATGGGTTTGGTCGTTGATGGAGCGGAAATTCATGAGCGAGGCCAGGTCCATGTGCTCTAGGATGCAGTCGATGATCTCATTTGGAAGCTCGCTGAGAACGCCCAGGCCTGAGGAGGCATTGAAGGGGGGCGTGGTTAAGGGGTACAGGTCAGGGGCGCGGTCCAGGGTGTATTCATTGAAGGTGGGAGTGTAGGTGTTGGCAGTGATGCTGCGTGCAGGAATCCGCATGACAAAAGCCATGGCTTCATGCCCTGCCCTGCAGATCTACTCGTGCTTGATGCTTAGTCGTCAAAGTGAGGAGGAGTGAGGGGTGAAGGATGAGACGACTGACGCATGTTGGGATGACAGGCAGACACAAAGGGGGATTAGGTGGGATGTGTGCGCGTTTATGTTTGCTGACGAGCGGTGCCAGAAAGGGTTGCAATATTTCCTATTTAGGAAGTCTGCCTATTGTGAAAGTCATCACTCCTTCACACTTCACAGCAACATCCATTCAATAGTTAACTTCTTCAACAATAAAGAGAATACGGGGTTGTATAAATGCAATATTTAGATAATAATAATTCATTAGATAGATCATAATGATACTCACAGAGTCTGCCTATACAATGTCTGAATGTAATTATACAATGGACTGCCTGAGGCAGCACGCCTTATGCACAAAGCAAGTCATGATGGATTATTGCATGCAGCGGCGGGTCTGCGAGGGGCCCTTGCATTAGCCAGAGCCTTGGCAGGGGCATCCTTAGGGTTAGGCTGAACCACCGCAGTGAGATGTACCTATTATTGTTTTCATATACTACGAAGAATAAACCATGTTTCTTACGGGAATAGACCCAAACTGAATACATCGTAAGCTGTGTAATTAATTACAGTATTTCTTGTTTTGTGTTGACCTCAGGAGACACATTGCCTGATCGGGCTAGCGCGCGGAAGCTTCTGACGTCAACGAGGACAATTCTCGTTTAATGGTGAAGATTTCGGCGAGAGAAAGAAAACCCTCCTTTTCGCTGTTTCACTTAATTATTACTCTAGGTCTTGAGTGCGTCCTCCTGAGCAGACCATACTGGCCGTTTCGATCAATGGCCAGCGGAGCTCCGAGACAAGCTAGCTGACAGGGGCAGCATTCCTGGCAGGCTGACAGCCACGCCGCGGCACTCGAACTCCCCGGGGCCAGCAGTCAGCAGCAGCAGCAGGCGACCGATTGCCTAAAACAGCGGCGAGGAAATTAGAAAAGCTGATCTGCCTGCCAAGAAGCGTGAACAGCAGACGAGAACAGCTGTCATCTCGCGCGCCCGAAATAGAAACACAAACAGGCAAACACAAACAAACACGGTGGATCGTCTGCAAACGTCGCGCATCCCTATTATTGGCAGCCTGCAAGGCGCCTTAGCTAATCCGCGCCCCCGCCGTCATTTTGCCAGATACACGCAACTCGCTTTCGCACTCACGCACTCTTGCATTTCTCTTGCATCCTTCGACCTCGCTATAGACAATTCCACCACCTCAATTTCCGCTAGCTCATCGACACAATGCCCAAGAAAGGCGGCAAGAAGCACAACAAGGCCAAGGCCAAGGGCGGCCCGCCCAAGCTCCCAGACGCGAAAGCCACTGTGTACGTTGCTGACTGTGGCAAGCTGCAACACCTCCCGACCAGTCAATTTGCTAACACAGATTCGCAGCCCCGCGCACGAGGAAGAAGACAACGTCGTGGCCACAGAGGAAGCCGCCGAAGAGACCAAGGTCGAACAGACCCCAGAACCAGAAGCCGCCGCGGCAGCGTCCGGATCTACAGCAGCCCCTGAAAAGGACGTGACGGCCGCGCCCGCCGAGGAAGTGACCAAGGAGGTTGAGAGCAAGCCGGCCGTCGAGACGAAGAAAGAGGAGGCGGCACTTCCGGTGCGCGAAAAAGGTATGGTCGCTTGACTGGGTGTTTCGCATGCGCTGACTGGAGTAGACGTGACGGCCGAGAAGCCAGCCGAGAAGCTTGCTGAGAAGCCCGCCGAGACACTGGTCGAGACACCAGCTGCAGCAAAGACAGAGGCTCTGGCTGCAGCGAAGCCCACGGAGACCAAGGCTGCCGAAGAGACCAAAAAGGCAGAGACGCCTATCGAGAAAGTCGAGAAAGTCATCGAGAAGCCCGCTGAGAAACCTGTTGAGACACCTGCCGAGAAGCCTGTCGAGCAGCCAGCCAAGGAAGACGTCACAAAGGAAGAGACCGCCAAGCAAGAACTGGTAAAAGAAACGCAAGAAAAGGTCGCCCAGACTGGCGGCCCTCAAGCCAAAGAGACTGCGCTGGAGACAGGCGCCCTCGGTGCTGCTGTGGGCGCCGCCGGAGTGGCGGGCGCTGCAGTTGTCTCAGGCAAGAAGGAGCAGCCCGAGGAACCCACTGGTATGTCTCGCATCGAAATTTGAGGAACCATCTCTAACTCAACGTTCTAGCTACCAAAGAAACCAACGGCCACGTCCCCGAGGCCGCTCCTAGCACTGGCGATGTCATCCACACCAAGCGCTCGCACGAAGAGCCCCTGTTCGCCATTCCGGACCGCGATCAGCCACCTAAGAAAGCCCGAGTAGACGAAGCAGAGGCACAACCAGCTGCTCCAGCCCAAGAACCCGCCATGTCGGCCACGCTCGCAGAGCCCTTCTCGGACGCAGCGATTGTCTCGCCCAGCTCAGGGCCAGTCTCTGCTGAACAACAGGCCAAGCCGGAAATCGCGCCGGTCCAGAAAGAAACCGTTCCTGCTCAGGCTGAGAAGCAAGCCGAGAAGCCAGAAGAGAAGCCTCTCACGTCGCAAAACGCAGAACCCACGGCCCGGCCAGTCAACCCGGCGGTCGCTCTGCCAGCCGAGCCCAAGCCGACTGCCAAACCAGTCAACGGACGGGGCATTGACCAGGAGCCACGCCTGACAGATAAGGCGGCCGAGGCCAAGCCCGCCGCGCCGAAAGAGGCCAAAAAGGGCGGTTTCGTGTCGTGGATCAAGCGCAAGTTCAAAAGCGACAAGGGGACTGCATGAGTAGCTTGGCGATTGGTTGGAAGAGCGGACTAGATTAGTTGCATGTGTATAATAAGGCTTCTGGGATTGGGTGTTTTTGGGGGGGGGGATGTATGATAGGAGTTGTTAGAGAATCCAGTCACCGCTTTTTGCGCCCCTGCCAGATAGCGCTACTCCTCAATAATGCTACCGTATTATGCTATTGTTATCAATATTATGCTATTGTTATTCCTTTCTTGCTGATGATCGCTGCGCGGGGCAGCCGGCAGCTAAGCTTTGCCCAGGCCCGCGCTAGCACGTGCCGGCTGCATTTTGCGACGCCGAGAGGGGTAACTTGAACCTCGACCCAACCATCCAGAGCATCCACAGGCTCTCCCTGCGCCAGCTCACAGGCCCAGATGGCGCTGACGTGTGCCCCCGCCGCGGACTCGGTCGCTTCAAGCCACTGGGATAGCTGGCTGCGCCCTGTTTGTGTTGTTGATCTTCCCTTTGGGTGTGGCGCCGTTTATAAAGGATTCTACCCCTCTCTGGTCTCGTTCTCCTGGTTGTCTCCCTTCCCCCGTGCAATTCTCCCAATTAATTTATCTTGTTTTTTTTGATATTTTTGTCGCTACAAAATGGTTCACCTAGCCAAAATCAAAAAAGACCATGAGGTCCCTGAGCCAGTACCGACCCAGCTGCCTCGCGTTGAGACCCTCGATCTGAGTGCCCCTGGCGAAGATGACTTTTCCAGCAGCGTGTACGGCTCGCGCTACGCCGCCGAGGCCCTGCCAGCCTTGGAGATGCCTGAGCGTGAGATGCCCAGGGACGTGGCCTACCGCATGATCAAGGACGACCTGAGTCTGGACGGCAACCCGATGCTCAAGTAGGTACACTTGTGCTGCTACAACTTTTGTTTAGGGTGCTAATTGTACTAGTCTTGCGTCCTTTGTCACCACCTACATGGTAAGCCAGCTGAATCAGACAGGAAATCCCAGTCTAACAGAGAACAGGAAGACGAAGCCGAAAAGCTCATGACCGAGGCCTTTAGCAAAAACTTCATCGACTACGAAGAGTACCCCCAATCGGCGGATATCCAGAACCGCTGCGTCAACATGATTGCGCGCCTGTTCAATGCCCCGACCAGCGAAGAATCCGACCATGCTATTGGCACCTCGACCATTGGCTCGTCCGAGGCCATCATGCTGGCTACCCTGGCCATGAAGAAGCGCTGGCAGAACAAGCGCAAGGCCGAGGGAAAGGACTGGCACAACCCTAACATTATTATGAACAGTGCTGTTCAGGTCTGCTGGGAAAAGGCTGCCCGCTACTTTGACATTGAGGAAAAGTATGTCTACTGTACTGATGAGCGCTATGTCATTGACCCGGAGGAGGCCGTCAACCTGGTTGACGAGAACACGATTGGTATCTGTGTTATTTTGGGCACTACCTACACTGGCGAGTACGAGGACGCCAAGACAATCAACGACCTCTTGATCGAAAAGGGCATTGACTGCCCGATCCACATTGACGCCGCCAGCGGCGGCTTTGTTGCCCCGTTTGTGAACCCCAACCTGGAGTGGGATTTCCGCCTCGAAAAGGTCGTCTCGATCAACGTGTCTGGACATAAATACGGATTGGTGAGTTGAAACGTAATAAACAGACCGTAGGAAAAAAAAAAACGAGTGTCTGACAGTAACAGGTCTACCCCGGTGTTGGCTGGGTGGTGTGGCGCTCGCCCGAGTACCTCCCGCAGGAACTGGTCTTCAACATCAACTACCTCGGTGCCGACCAAGCCAGTTTCACGCTCAACTTCTCCAAGGGCGCATCGCAGGTCATCGGCCAGTACTACCAGATGATCCGACTGGGCAAGCGCGGCTACCGGTCAATCATGCTCAACCTCACGCGCACGGCTGACTACCTGTCCAGCCGCCTGAAAGGACTGGGATTCATCATCATGAGCCAGGGCCGCGGCCATGGCCTGCCGCTGGTTGCGTTCCGGCTCGACCCGAAGAGGGAAGTCTTTTACGACGAGTTTGCTATTGCGCACCACCTGCGCGAACGCGGCTGGGTCGTGCCCGCGTACACGATGGCGCCTCACAGCGAGAAGCTCAAGATGATGCGCATTGTCGTGCGCGAGGACTTTAGCATGACACGCGCCGACAGTCTGTTGAACGATATCAAGCTCGCTCTGCAGACACTGGGCGACATGGACAAGACGATGATGGAGAAATACCAAAAGTACTTTTCCCTATTCTTCTAAACTCTCTTGGACGCAAGAAAAAAAAAATGCTAACCATGTTTTAGGCACGTCAAGGACCACGTCGTCACGTCCTCCAAGGCGCACCACAACCACCCGCACTACAAGGAGGAGAAGCACTCGCTGCAGGGCAAGCATGGCAAGACGCACGCTGTGTGTTAGTTTGTTCAGTTGATGTTACTGGCTCATGTTATATTACTCGTAGAGTATACTAGTAGTACAAGTCAAATGATTCTCAAGCCAATCTAGATAGCGAGTGCTCGAAAACCATGAAGGTTATGAATTATTATTACTCCTTATATTTAATATCTTAACAACACATATAGATATCAATGTGGCAGTGCTTTTATTTCGTCGGGGCTTTGGGGGCAGAACATCTATCAGTGCGGGCATAAAAACGCTTTGTACTTAGATATATATATATACTGTATATATCTCGACGGATAAATTACGATTCATTATCTGTGAAAACGCAGACAAAATCGTACTCAAAAATCATCGAATCAATCTCGTCTCGTACAGTCAAACAGATTGAAAAAACCTGCTGGTTGCATCCAGCTCAAGATCAGCCCATAGATTATGTAGAAAAACACGGGCGACCGAGCGAGGCAAGAGACCTTGTTCTTACGCGAATGACGAAAAAAAAAAGAAAGAAAAAGAAGAGGGAAAAAAGTTCATAGATTATATCATAAGTATACGTTATACAAGCCACCCGCAGAACGCCATCCGAGACTCCGACTTGGTGCACAGTAAATCAGTCCTAGTAAGCAACGCGAGTTCTCATATCCTAGGACACGTTAGTTTCGGTAGTATGAAAGGGAAAGGGAAAATAAAATAACATACCGATATCTTTCGCTCAATCTCCCGGACACTCCGGTCCAGCTCGCCTGCTATCATCAGCTTCTTATCGTTTGGAAGCAAGAAATAGGTCTCGCAAAGATCTCCGTCGATAACGCCCTTGACGGGCACGTAGTAGCTTCGGTAGATGAGGTGGTCTCGTCCAGCCAGCGGTGGGTTTTGTTGTGCCAGTTGCATCTCCAGGCTCTGGAAGAAATCGACGTCTTCGCGCCCAAGGAATGGGACCATCATCCCCACCGTGCCTTGAAGGCCAGTCCAGACAAGAATGTCCCGCCCGCCAACTACAAGCTGTGTCTTTTGAATGCTTGTAGGGATGTCTTGCGTGTAAAAGTGTACCATCAGGTCCAGCCGGTTGGCCGTGCCTTGGAGGTATGATCGTTCATGGATGAGGTGTGCGCCCGAGCCGTCTTCGTCGGCTTCGTCTGAAATCTTCTTCGGGCATCGAACAAGCCACAGGTTCCCAAACTTGTCGCCTCCTGCTGTTGTTTCGTAATCCACCATGGTTGTCGAGGTGGTCCAGCGCGCGATGACATCGTCCACAAATGGAATCAGTCGATTCTCTTGGAATTTGTACACCACATACGTCACACTTTCTTGCACGTCACTCACGACTATACGGCTTCCTTGTGTCTGCAGGCCGACAATGAGTTTGGGTGCCGCTTGAACTTGGCACTTTCGTAACATTTGCTTCATGCCAAGGTCGTAAATCCTAAGGTTTGATCCAATACCAGCGACCAGACGTCCCTGGAATGCGAGAAGAGCCAGGGGCGGTTCTTCTACCTTGGTTTTGTGAATGAATTCAAGCTCCTTGCCGTCTTCCAGGAACCGGTAGATATGAATGAACCCTGCAGTAAAGGACCGCGGGTTGACAACGACATCCTTGCCTGTGCCAACCACCAGAAAAGTTTCATTGTCCTGGCTTGCAAACGGAACAGCTGCAATGCTGACAGCAGACTCGTTGTCTTCCAGCTCCAGGCGCGAGACCACAGACTTTGTGCTGACCGGGTCAACGACTTCAATACAAGACGCCCAATGACCAGTAGCCCGTGGATAACCAAAATCTTCTGCTGGGGGAACAACAGCTTCTCCGTTTTGGAGCTTTGAGTCTTCCAATAAACGAGCCTGAGTTGCCGGGGAAAGAACATTGCTTTCGGCTTCGGCGACATAGAAAAGTGGTAGCTCGGGATGTCTCACAATGTGTCGTGGCGTGTATGCAAGAGGTATGGATTCTTGAAGAATGTTGTTGTCCAACTTTTCGATAGAGAAGATTCTGTATGCGATGGTTAGTAAAGCATAACACCAAAACTTTCGCATATTGCAAGAACAATGAAGTATCTCAGTAGGAACAATTGGAGTAAAATATTTAATTTTTTTTCTCCACGGTTAATCGGATTTAAAATGTCATCATGATACAAAAACCAAAAACACAAACGAAAGGGATTTGTTACTTGCCTCAGATTTTGTCCCTGGATCCCAACCATGCCCTCGAGACATTGCTCACTGGAAAAGTTCCAGCCCCATTCGAGACCAACGTAATCAAGTGGCGTCAACATGAATCCTTTAGTTTGGATATCCGAATATCCAAGCCATGGACGAGAGCTGAGCGCAAGCACTGCGGTTTGACCCTTGACGGAGACTCGGAAGAGCTTGACAGGCTTGGCGCCCAAGAACCGGGTTCGAGTGTCTGAAAGTTCACCCGTCACTTCATCCAGTACCGTCCGCAGGTACACGCCAGAGTATAAGCCAATGTGTAGGTACAACGTTGAACCACCAGACGTGGAATCTGCCATTGACATGATGTTCAGGGCAGACGGGGCAGAGGTCAGAGCTTGAACGGACTTGTTCTCAAGTGTGGAGTCCGGATCCAAGCTGAGAATTCTCACGGTCGAATCATCACACCCAACCGCCAAGAAAGAGCTGCGGACACGACCTTCGGGGACCTCGCCTAGACTGAGAGATGTGACGGTACCTGACATTTGTCGTTTCTCGTCGTATTCCGCCAGTGTTCCGTCCGTGTCCATTTCAAAGTAGACGATTTCCCCAGAGCTCAACGCAACAGCAACTTGACGCTCGTTGGTAGCAGCAGCAACAATTGATCGATGTTGAGGCGCAGGCCATTCATTAACGCGACGATCTGCGAGAATATGCCGTATACCCTTCGGGTGAACCTGAATTAAGGAGTCCTCTCCAAGTTGTTGTACTGCCAGAGTAGGTGCTGTGGACAAAAATCCAGTATCTGTGACTTCTTCAACTGTTTCTCCGATACTAAGAACCAGAGTTCCATTCGTGAACGAAAGGACAATATATGTGTCAAACTCGTCGCTGCGCGTCACTTTGGTGGTCCATACGGCCGACGGAACGCTAGGAAGTTCAGATTCCACAATTTCTGACACCTCCAGACCGTGCTTGAGGGTTCTAAACGAACTTCGTGCGCCTGTTCCACAAGCAGTGTAAATTTGAGGCGAGTCATCTCCTGTAAGGTCTGTAATTTTACAGTCCATAATCGGGTTCAAAGCGTTGATGCTCTCAACCAAGTTGAGATTTTCTGCGCCTCTAGGCTGGAAATAAACAGGGGACAGGGGCTCTGTATGATCGGCGGAAAAATCATCACTGGTGAACTCAGCCTCCTCATCATCGTCACCAAGCTTTTCAAATTGGTAAAAGTGATGGTTGCCAGTTTCGCTAGCAACGAAGAGGAAACCGCTTTTCAAGATCAAAAGATTCGTTGCAATAGGCACGGTATCAAAGTATTTGATCTTGAGCCTTCTAACTTCGCCAGTCAGTTGGCTGTTTTCATCCTCCACCATGTCAATCGTAAGCTTGAAAAGGTCGCCGTCCTCAGTTTGTAACAGGAAAAAGAAAGCGCCCCTCATTCGGTGCATAACACCTGCTACGATGGTTCGCTTCCGCTCAGGATTCTCCGTCGGGCCACTTCGGCGAGGGATTGGCACCCGGAATGCATCTTGATTAGAGTGCCGATAAGTGATACTATCCTCAGCCCCGACAAGGACACCGCTAGGACCGTCGGCACCTCCGGGGACCTGGAAAAGTAAACTGGCCGTTCGATCCACTGGTTCTGCCCACCTTCTGATAACATGGTTCAGGCCTAGGTCTAGCTCGTAATACACCAAGAGTTTTTCAACCTCTTCGTATGCGTGGCCCGTTGGATCTTGGTCAGACTCGGAGTAGTCAACCTCGATAGTAGCGAAGATGGGGTTGTCATAACCCACATCCAAGGCTATCATAGCAAATACTATAGTCTGTGGCTTGTGTGCTTCAAGCGGGGAAGAAATTGTCAACTCAGCCTGAGCATTGCGGTTCAAAACATAGACAAGTTTGTTCTTCTCCACAGAAGCAATGAGGCAAGCTCTTCCCTTCGGGTCAACTGCAAGATACTGGCCCGGAACCACCCGTCTGACTCCGGACTTCCCAAAGGTCTCTAGGTGGATCCGGTCGAATCTATTCTGAGAGGGCACATATTCAACGATGGTGATACGACCCGAGTCGGATCCAATGATAATGTAATCTGCCCAATATTCAGTAAGGTTCAACGGGGAAAAACAAATCGTAAACAATCAAAGCGTTCGCCTGAGCCATGTCCGGAGGAGGCGGCTGGTTCTGCCCCGGGAACTTGACGAATCACTAAAATGACTCTATTCTGCGAATAGGAAGACAACGTACCTTTGCTACTGCCAGCAAGTCTAAATGCGGCAAGAGTCCTGATAATACCAAAGACATCCTGTGTGTAAATCGGGGTGACCTTGCCCTGCGCGGCATCCGGGCGATGGATCGTGAGCTTTGAACCCGATGCGGTCACGATCTGCTGCTCCTTTGTGCCTGCAAATTGGCCGAGTATCGCTTGAGTCACAGCAGTAGGAGACTGGATTGTCAAGGAATACATAAACATGTTCGATGTGGTCGCCATGATGGGCAGCTACTGTGCTCGAATGGAGCACTTGCAAAGGGTTTTTTGTTCGTCGCGTTACCGGCTGGAGGGTTGGCCTGGGGAAATTCAAGTTCCCATTTCTGTACTGACAGTTCCTCCAAATCCCTGGAGACGTAGGACTTTTTTTCTTCTCTCGCAAGGCCAGAGAGAGTCGTGGGCAGGACGTCGCAGTCGTGCAGAAGAAAGTTTGTGGGCATCAATCAAAGCTTGCAGGGAAAAGCTCTGCGTTAGCGCGCCAAGCCCGGCAGCTGCTTGTTGGTGCCTCAGGCAGCAGCCGCAGGGGACGATGAGTTTCTGCCGCCTTCCTCCGCCGATCAGCCACCCGGCCATCGGGCAATTCGCTGCATCACCTTCGTTCAACTGCACCTAGCTCTGGCCCATCATCACTTTGTGACTGTTTCGGCCTTCATTGCGTCGCCCTGATTTTCCACCCTACATCGGAGTGCACTTTTGACACCCCTACTGGAATCGTGCCGTGTCCCATCGCTTCTATCTCCAGATTACCCCTCTCCGTGCCGTCTGTGATATCATGGCCGACGAGGCTCCTGCGGCGGAGGCCACCTCCATCACATTCAACGTGAAGGCCTCCAACGACGCGAAATATACTCTGACGCTACCTGAGTCGACTGCGGTCTCTGATCTCAAAGCTAAATTGTCAGCCAGCGAGTATGCCGATACGCCAGCCGAGCGACAGAGGTTGATCTACTCTGGGCGAGTGCTCAAAGACAACGAAACCTTGGCGACCTATAAGATCAAAGATGGACATACCATTCACCTAGTCAAGAGCGCAGCAAGCAACCAACGTCCGAACACAACCGCTCAGAGCTCAAGCACCACAGCCAGCACAACAGATACTCCATCTGTACCTGGGGTTCCGTCGAATATCGCTGCTGGTACTGGGAACAATCCGCTAGCTGGCTTGACAGGTGCGCGATACGCTGGTTTTGCACAGCTGCCTGGAGCTGGCATGTTTGGCCCTGATGGTGGTGTAAGTAAAGGCCATTAACTACCTTAAAGTCTACGTACTAATCAAGGATTTCGCAGATGGGCCCGCCACCCGATCCAGACGCGATGCTCAGCATGCTTGAAAACCCCCAGGTTCAGGCAACGATGAACGAAGCCCTCCAAAATCCCGCTCTCATAGACATGATGATACAACAAAACCCAATGCTTCGAGATATGGGTCCAGGCGTTCGTCAGATGATGCAGAGCCCAGAGTTCAGAAGGATGCTCACAGACCCAGCCACGATTCGTCAAATGGCACAGATGCAAAGGGCATTTGGGGGTATGGGCGGCGGCATGGGCCTTGGTGGAGGGGCTGGTAATGCTGCTTTCCCGGCTCCCGGTGTCACTAACACTACGCCAGAGGAGAACCGTGGCCAACAACAGACCGGTGCCAACCCGGCTGCGGACGCTGGGGCTGTACCTCCTGTGAATCCTTTCGCAGCTGGAAACCCTTTCTCGGCCCTATTTGGCATGAACCCTCAGAACCAACCACCCATGGCGCCTTTCATGACACCGTCAACGGGTGCTGAACAGAACAGAGGTGCCAATGCTCCCAGCGGGCAGACCGCCACAGACCCATCGACTCAAAACCAACAGACCCAGAACCCTTTCGCGGCTCTCTTTAACCCCGCGTTATTTGGCGCCCCTCCCACTCAAGCTGGTACAGAGGGTGGTGCTGGTGCACAGGCGGGCAACTTCAACCCATTTAACCCGCAAACCAACCCACTTCTTCGAGACCCTGCTATGCTATCAAACTTCATGCAGGCCATGGGTGGTGGAAACGGAGCTGCGGCGGCGAACCCGTGGGCTTCTATGTTCGGTGCTCCGCCTGCTGCACCTGTCGACAATCGACCTCCCGAGGAGCGTTACGCAGACCAGCTGCGCACTTTGAACGATATGGGGTTCTGTGAATTTGAGCGAAACATAGAAGCTCTGCGGGCGTCAGGAGGAAGTGTGCAAGGAGCGGTGGAATACCTCCTAAGCCATCTGTCATAGTGGGCAGCCGAAATTCTATAGTATTTCCTTTCTTCTAGTTGCTCTCCTTTGGTGTATGGCAACTCGGTTTCTGTGCATTACGTGTATCTCGGGTGGATTTATATACATTACGATACATTTATGAGTAAGTATTGACGAAGTACGTATAGTTCCATAGGCATCAATACGGTTATTAAACAGCCAAAAGCTATTTAATCAAGTAAATCGAAGACGTATAGCTAGATAATGAAGGAAATCCAAAAAAAAAAAAAAAAAAAAAAAAAAAGGAACAACGAAGCTCGAATAATAACAACAGCGGAATGGGCCTAAGTCGCATCGGGATGTGGCCAGGTAATGCAAACACAAACAAACATGGCTCCACCTCCCTTGAATCAGGTTGAACATGGCGATCATCGATCATCGATCTGTCATTTCGACATCGATGCACCGCCCCAGAGCGCTGGCTTTGTCTTTGCCCAAGAGGTCATCTGTGCCTATTTCATTCGCTTATTTTCTATATCAGTTGCATCGCGGTTATCCCGGCTTTTCGACGCAGCAGCTCGGCCGGCGTTGCTTCCAGGCTGATAAGCTTCTGACTCGTGCCGTTATATCGACATCGGATTGAACAACACATCGACGTGCGATCACCACGCGGTGAATGTCAACTCAATAAGAAGGGCGCCTGGTCCCTACGCTATTTCTGCAAATGGCCTATATCATGCACTTTCGAAATTGGTCGCTGGCTGTACTGGTCTTGTTCGCATCAGTATGCCAGTCATTCTACATTCCCGGTAAGTTCGATACCATTCATCAGCGATCAGCTTCAATTTCGCTTACACACGACAGGGTATTCGATAACTAGCTATGAAGACAAAGAACCGATCCCGCTGCTTGTGAACAAGGTGTTTTCCGACCACACTCAACTACAATATGCCTACTTTGACCTTCCTTTCGTCTGCCCGCCCACTGGCCAGACCCATGGCGGTTCTGCATTCGGGTCGGGCCACAGCATCTCTTTGAACCTCGGCGAGATTCTCCGCGGCGATCGCATTATGACTTCGGACTTTGAGCTGGTGATGGGACAAGATGTTGCTTGCCGCACTCTGTGTTCGCAGGAGGTGGATCGCAAGGGTGTGAATTGGGGCCGCCAACTTATCAAAGATGGGTACGTGGTAGAGTGGATTGTCGACAATCTCCCTGCAGCAACCAGTTTTGTCACCGTCGACCGCAGCCGCAAGTATTATTCGAGCGGGTTCAAGCTGGGATACCAGGACTACCTCCCTGCCGATGGATCGTCTCGTTTCTATATCCACAATCATTTCAACATCATCATCCGCTGGAGAAAGGCTCCAGGGAAAGCGGGTGACCAGGGAAAGAAAGTTATTGTCGGGTTTGAGGTCTATCCAAAGAGTATTGGGCCAGAGAATCGTGACGAAGAGGGGTGCCCTAATGATGTCCATCAAGAACAGTCGCATTTAGAACTTTTCATTAAACCAAACAATACTAAGTTGGAGGAGATGTACAGCGACTCGTCCTACATTCCCCAGGGAGGCTATGATGCGGACGACGGCGCCACGCTGGATATTCCCTACACCTACTCCGTCTACTTCCGCGAAGAGAATTCAGTTGAATGGTCGAATAGATGGGACTTGTTTTTTTCGGACCAAAACGAAAGCTCGATGACGCATTGGCTCGCAATTGTCAATTCGCTGACCATCTCGGGGATTCTGGGTGTTACTGTTATTGTTATCTGGGGCCGAACTGTACAAGGCGACATCAAGGGCCGTGGAGACGGGGTCATGGAAGAAGGCAAGTCCAAGTCTCGCTCGAAGAAGCCAAGAGATCTTAGGGAGAAAGATTCTGGTGAAGGGCTTCTTGAGCAGCCAAAAGATGGACAAGCCGAGGCAGACTCTCCGTCTGATGACGAGTTGGAGGATGTTGCGGGATGGAAACTTGTTCACGCCGACGTCTTCCGCTTGCCAGCACATAGCGGCTTTCTGGCACCTCTCGTAGGGTCTGGAACGCAGTTGATCTTTGTGGCAGCGGGTCTTCTCGTCCTCAGTTCTATAGGCATCTTGAACCCTAGCTTTCGCGGGGGCTTTGTCACAGTTGGTGTCGGTCTTTTTGTTTTTGCCGGTCTCTGCTCTGGCTACTTTTCCGGCCGACTCTACAAGACGCTTGGAGGACAGCATTGGAGGAAGAACACAATCTTGGTAGGTATTTTTCAGTCCGGTTCTGTATAAACGCTAACTTTCACAGACTGCGTCGCTGTTCCCCGGGTTGACATTCTGCCTGGTTTTGTTTTTGAATCTGTTTGTGTGGACTCAAGCCTCTAGCACCGCACTCCCTTTTGGTACCCTGGTAGGGCTTGTCGCGCTGTGGCTTCTGGTGCAGGTTCCATTGGTATATGTGGGCAGCTGGTTTGGCTTCGTGCGAGCTGAACCTTGGCAACACCCGACCAAGACAGCCTCGATTGCCCGACAGATCCCTCCACAGCCATGGTACATGCGTGGCGTCAATGGGATTCTTCTGAGTGGACTGATTCCATTCGCCGTGCTCTTTATCGAGCTCTTGTTTGTGTTTAAAAACCTATGGCAGGACAAGAGTGGATATTACTACGTGTTTGGGTTCCTGAGCGTGGTCAGCACTATTTTGATAGTCACGGTGAGCGAGGTGACTATCATTGTAACCTACAGCCAGCTTTGCGCAGAGGTATGTATATTCTTATCCTCCTTCTCATTTCCACTAACTCTGCGGTAGAATTACCACTGGTGGTGGCGGAGCTTCTTGACCGGAGGCAGCAGTTCCGTCTGGATTTTCGCGTACTGCATCTGGTACTACATGTACAAACTGCACATTACAGGCTTCGTCTCAAGCCTGCTCTTTTTTAGTTATAGCTTCCTTGCATGCGCCGTGTACGGGCTTCTCACTGGGACAGTGGGGTTCTTGACGGCGTATGCGTTTATCAGAAGAATCTACAGGTTAGTTCGTTGCATCCAAATTAAGCCAGCAGAACTGATGAGATGTATTAGCGCTGTCAAAATTGATTGATTGAGTCAGTTAGTGGTTGAAGATGTATGACATGTGGGATGAAGTCGAGGACTACTTGCATTAGCAATGTTTTTTTAACCCTCTCTATGGACAAGTTTTCTGCTTTGATTGTGGCTGGTAACATTGAACTGGGTTTTAGCACGGCGTTTTATAATATAGGACAGAATATAATACTGACTATTAGGCTAAATGGATTTGGTCTGATATGTAGATTGTCGATCACACACCCCTGTGGACTTAACGCTTGTGGCGTAGTAGATTCTTCCTCCGTGGCTTTCTGTTTCCTTTCAGGCCTGTCTCTGCGGGTTCCAATGCCGTAAGAACAGTTTGCCCTAACACTGTGGCAACTCTTACATGGTTGCCCCTAAGAACATTTCCGTTTCACTTGGCGGCAGTAATCGCATGCCGAACGTAGCTTGGGTGGTTCTTGCCCTATCATGCCATGCGATATAAACTCTTTGATACTTTCAGGGTCCGTATATGTCTCCCATACTCAATCCGTGTCTTGTTTGCTCTTCGTAGTTCTTGCAGAAACCTACAATATACAGATAGAGGCGACATATCATATCTTTTTCGTCCTTCTGATATTTGATAAACCTCCGTTGCAAGTGTTTCGAGTTTAGAGAACTGGTCTACGGACATATTGTTCTTTATTAATCTTGATGGTTGAAGACTGTTGCGAAGTTTTCATCAGCTCCCCAGCATTCATGGCTGATAGATGAAATGTGATTTAAAGAAAAAGAAGGGGAATTACGGTTTATTGTAACAACCAGGCTGAAATTCAGGTGAGCATACTCTCTTTCCCCACATCACCAGCGTGACGAAAGAGTCCCAGAAGCGGTGGAACAGTCATAAACCTGCGTATCAAATGAGGCGAAATTCTCACATTTTGCATTAGTCCATGCAGCATACCGTGAAAGACAAGGGTCACTGAGCCAGTCAATGCCAAACAAGACCCACATTCTGGATGCAGATGCATTAATAGTTATGTGGCTATGCATGCGAGTGTTGACACCAATAAATGACCGCCACGCATCACTGTAGGAGAAGAATCGAAAGCAAAATAGTAGGGTGGCGTGCCATTTTTATTCAACCGTCCCGTTTTAAAGCTTCTCTTCTTGAACTAAGATATTGGCAAAGACTTCTAGTACCACAAGCTGCACAAAGCAACTATCATGGATTCGCCGACTCACGTTATCGATCCAGACGGCGAAGTGATAATAGTCTTGCGGAATGCGGATTCTTTGTTCGCAGAGCCAAGCGAGGATATAATTCCCCATGGATTGTATGACACTGTTTAGAACTGGACGAAGATATAAAGCGTTTCGAAGACTATGTGGACTCGGCGACGCAGACGACGATCCCTCTGGGGGAAAAGAAGAAAAAGGGTCATAAAAAGAGTCGAATTGACCTAGAACGAATTTCAATGCCAATGGAAGAGCCTCTTCCCATTCCCGTTGAAGAGCCTGTTCCCGATGAAGATCCTGCACCCGTTGAAGAACCGGTACCTGTTGAAGAGCCTGCACCCGCTGAAGATCCGGTACCCGTTGAAGAGCCAATTCCTGCAGAGAGACCAATTGAAGAGCCTCATGAATCACCGGACATGAATTACTTCAGGATCCAAGTATCTGCAAAGCATTTAATACTCGCGTCTCCCGTTTTCAAAAAAATGCTCACCGGTGGTTGGAAAGAAAACCTCGCATTTCTGGCGCCGAGCTCGCTCGAGATTACTGCAGAGAGTTGGGACATCGAGGCATTCCTGATTCTCCTTCGTGCTATTCATGGACAACAATACCAGATACCGCGAAAGCTATCACTTGAGATGCTCGCTAAAATAGCTGTGATAACTGACTACTATGAATGCAAGGAGGCTGTATATATTTGGGCAAGTATTTGGATTGACGGTCTGGAGGGAAAGCTTCCAAAGACATATTCGCAAGAGTTAATTTTGTGGTTATGGATCTCCTGGGTTTTCCACCTCTCTCCGAAGTTCGAGGGTGCAACATCCATTGCTATGTCACGGAGTAATGGACGGATCAGCAATTTGAGACTTCCAATCCCCGACCACGTCATGAGTAAGGGCATATGACCACCAAAGGTGTTGCATCTCTAATTGAATTGCAGGAGCGATGAACAAGTGTAGAGAAGAGGCTATCGATAACTTGATCAATCGGATTCACGAAACACACGAGGATCTTCTAATTGGCGTTCGTGGATGTGGTTATGAGTGCAGCTCAATCATGTACGGAGCTCTCGCGAAGGCGATGCACTCAAATGATCTACTTTCTCCTAGGCCGACGGCCCCATTTCCGAGTATACATTACAAAGGACTTGTACAGAAAGTTTTGGCATTCGAGTCGCCGCAGTGGACATTTCAGAACTCATATTATTCGAAATATGGTTCCTCGAACCGCCACAAATGTTTAGAATCTTCCTTTGAATCCCTATTTGGCGGGTTGAATGACAACCTTAACGGCCTTCATCTGCATAGTTATATCCCCTGATGGAAAGTGAAGTTGTGAACTTATCATTTTGGCTGAAAGAGTATTTGCAAGCTGTCACTCACTGGCGTGGAAACGGGCTGGTCAGGAGTATTAATACCCCTTCGTACTGTGAGGAATTCCCTGCCTTTGATCCTCTCTCTGAATGTACAAAAGTTAATACCCACTGACCAAATAAAATTAAACGAACCAGACCTCATCTTCATAGTCACAGTCGGCCTGCTCACCAAGAGCGTCGTGTACTTGCTTCATACCCATGTTTCTCGAATAGGTAAACGACTCAGCAATCTGATTGTGACAGAACGACCAAGTTATTTCTTGCTCTGAAAGTTTATTCTGCCCGTAAGCATTAGCTCCACAGCAACAGTTTAGTTCCTAAATGTTTTCATACGAAGTTGCTGATAATCATAAAAATAGGTATTTGCTTCCTAAGCATTGCAGAACTCATTGCAGTCTCGACAAATAGTGCATGATTTCTAACGTACTAGTTCTCTCACAATATGTTGGTGTCGTTAAAACAGAAAGAACACGACAGGTACACTCCACATAAAAGGGCAAAGCAAAATACCATGATGAGACAGAATATTCACTATCCCGTATCCAAGAACAGTTAGATATGAATTGCAGCCAGTACCCGCGAATTGGTCAAGTTAGTGGTCCACAGGGGTTAGGTGAACCTTCAGCTGGGGTTTCTGCCACATCAGAAAATTCTTCTGGTCTATCCAATCTTGACACTCGTCCGCAAGTTTCATGTCGAAGTTGAAGACCATGAGAGCCATAATGAGACGCATTTCACTATATGCGAGACTAGAAGAGGTTAGTACCAGCTTCACAAAGACCTGGGAACAGGTGTCACTTGCTTTCGACCAAGACACGCTCTTGGTCCGACATGGAATGGCTGTAAAGCATCACGTCGGTCATTTTCGAACTTGGGGTCTCCTAGAAATCTCTCGGGGTGGAAGGTGTTGGGCTCTCTGAAGTATTCCTCGCGCCGGTACATTGCCCAGTGGTGGATAGAGACATAATTCTATATCGTAATCAGACAAGGCACGAAGAGGTATGGAGACGTGTTCAAAATTACGTGTTCAGGGATGTAGATACCCATTATTGTTGACCCGCCCTTGGGCGAAACGCGTGGAAGACCGTTCGCTACGGGCGGATACATACGCAAAGCCTCGTCAAGGCAGGCCATCATGTATGTGAGCTGACCAGTAGAGATAAGGGTGATCTCATCTTCATTCTTGAATGCAGAGCGCACTTCTTCCGTCATTTTCTTGAGTGCATCAGGATTCTTCAGGAGAAGATAAGTAGCTCCGCTCAGTAATGTAGCAGTCGTCTCGGATCCCCCAATGATCAGAATTTCGGCATTAGCGACTAAATGCCCGATGGTGATGCCCTATTAGAAACTTAAATCAGCATATCGCCACAACAAAGAAACCTGTCTTAAGGATGTACCAGTTCATCTTGCTGCCTGATTAATCCCTCCAGAAGGTCTGGGCGACCATCGGTATTCGCCATGCGACGGGCCATTTTTGCCTTTGTGTTTTTGGTATGGAGCTCACGCGCTTCCGTTACTGACTTTGGGACGACAGCGAATAACAGTTTTTTCAAATATGGAAAGAATGCCAGTGCATGTAAGACGGTACCGATACGCCCTGCTGCGAAAATACCCTTGATCCATCCATCATAGGTGGCGCCTTCCAAGCAGCCGAACGGTTCACCAAAGGCAAGATCACCAATCACATCGAATGTTGTAAAGTTATACCAGTCTGAGAGGGCAACAGGACCGTCTTTGGACAATCGGCGCACCTGGCTCAGCAACAAGTCGACATATTTCCGGATCATAGGCTCCTGCTCTCTCAAGCTTTTTTCAGAAAAGCCATGCGCCATCTGGCGCCGGATCCGCCCATGTTGCTCGCGTCCCTCATTGACTATATGACGAGGGTCATCTGGTAATGGCAGATAGAACCACGGGGCCTTTTCCAATTCGGCTCCTCCCTTTCGGTGGCCTTGTATCTCGTTCCACGCTTCGGGATGTGCAAAAGCCACCTCGTCTGGCGCGATGCGGACGGCGTTGCCATAGCGCTTGTGAAACTCCAGCATGTCAAAGGGCAACGTGCCCGCCGTGTGTCGGTAAAGGTAAGGGATTCGGGAGACTGCCATTAGAAGGGGGCCGGGGACTCGGCTCAACGGATGGAAGTAAAGGTTATACACCACACGGGTAACGAGCGCCAGAAATGCCTATGCGTCGTCAATAATCAAGGCTCACATCCACACAAAAGACTAACTTAAGATACCAGAAGAAATCCGATGCTCAGCGCATCTTTGAATGTTAGCAACACCCCTAGCTGCCGAAAGAATATCGTACTCGACATGGTGGGAGAGTCAATTTTGTCAATAATAACTACACATGCCGTCTCTTCTGGCGGAGGTTTAGTGAAACGTTATATATATATAGATAGATATATATATATATAACCTCGGTTCATCGCCTTAGGCTGCCACCAAGACGTCAACTGGTGGTAAGATCGATAGTAGGGGTTTTTATGTACTACATAATATTTTGCAAAAGTTCATAATCCTATAGGGAGTAATATCGACGCTTGCCTCAAAGCCTAAGGTGCTCAAACAGTTTATCCTGATACGAATACGAACCCGAGGTTTAGATCAAAAGTCACTTCGGCTTTAAGTGTTATTGGAAAAAGTGGGTGATCGACAGCCGTTCAGGGGCCACCCTCCCTTGGTCGATACAGATATGCATCAAAATCACGTACCCACACAAACTGGTTCTCCAATACACTTCTCGGAAACCCGAATACGAGTAATTCTCGCCCCACTCCTCACTCCTCATAATGCACCATATAATATTGGAGAGCGTACTATGCAATGCGAACGCGTGCATAAAAGATATTCACTGCCAATGCCAAAGGTCGGCATCATCGTTTCCGATGATGTTTATGAAATGGACATAAATGCAGAGTCTTTCCTCTGCAGTAAATATGGAAACGAAAACGAGAGCCGCATCTCACAGCTGCAACCCTAAGCCTGAAAACGCTGCTCCCGGCTACCATGGAAGAACCACCAAACACCAGAGACGAAGGGGTTGCAGAGAAAGAAAGCGAGAAAGAAGTAAACCGGGACGCTGACTTTGATGTGTTATGGGATGGCGAGAATGACCCCGAAAACCCCATGAACTGGAGTGCTGCGCGACGGTGGCTGATTGTCGGGATGGTCTCATTCATCACGTTTCTCACGTGAGTTCACGATTTCTCTTCTCCCCTTCCTCAGAAAGGTGCTTTGAATGTACTAACGGTCTGCAGGCCTCTCGCGTCCTCCATGTTCGCTCCCGGCGTCCCTCAACTGTTGGCTGATTTTACAATTTCCTCCACCTTGCTTGCCGCGTTTGTTGTCTCGGTTTATGTCCTTGGCTTTGCATTTGGACCCCTGATCATTGCTCCATGGTGTGAAAATAGCGGTCGGGCCATTGTGTATAACACCTGCAATGTCCTCTTCGTGATCTTCAACATTGCGAGTGCCGTCGCCCCTAACATGACGGCTTTGATTATATTCCGCTTCCTCGATGGCTGCGCTGGCGTCGCCGCGATCACTTGTGGCAGTGGAACGATAGCGGACGTAATACCTATTGAGTCTCGGGGTCGTGCTATGTCGCTGTGGTCATTGGGCCCGCTGTTTGGTCCTATTATTGGCCCTGTGGCTGGTGGATTTTTAGTTGAAAAGACAACCTGGAGATGGGTCTTTTGGGTTTTATCCATTGCTGTGAGAGAAAACCTGGAACAACAATTGGATCGATGTCACTGACATAATGTTATTATGCAAAACAGGGGGGTATTGCAACGATAGTCTTTTTCTTCGTTGTTCCGGAAACATACGCACCGGAGCTTCTCAAGCGCAAAGCTGCTAAATTGCGCAAGGCCATCGGAAATATGCCCTACCGGTCTCGCTTTGATACGGGCGATCCCAAGGAACTTGTACTTCGCAGTATTGTTAGGCCCATGAAGATGCTGCTGTTCTCGCCAATTGTCGCCCTGATGTGTATCTACGTTGCAGTTCTGTATGGTTTATTGTATATCCTCTTCACAACTTTGACTCTGGTATTCGAGGGACAATATGGGTTTTCCTCTGGGGCCAGCGGCCTTACATTTTTAGGCAGCGGGGTTGGAATGTTGCTAGGACTCTTATATGTTGGCTCTCTGAGTGACCGCATTATCAAGATCAAGAAAGAGAGAGGTGAACCTACGAAACCCGAGGATCGGCTGCCTTTGTACATTGTTCTCCCTGGGGTTATAAGCGTACCGGCTGGGCTCTTTATATATGGCTGGGCGACCGATAATGCAATCCATTGGATAGTTCCGGAGATTGGAAACGCTGTTACATCCTTTGGCATGATTGCGATCCTGATGTGCGTCCAGACATATCTGGTTGACGCATTCACGGTCCACGCTGCGAGCGCTACCGCTGCCAATACGGTTTTGCGAAGCTTGGCCGGAGCGCTCCTTCCGCTATGTGGGCTGAAATTATATGACAAGCTGGGTTTGGGATGGGGAAATAGTTTATTGGCATTTATCGCGCTGGGCATGGCACCTATCCCTGTGCTGTTCCAAATGTTTGGAGAGCAACTTCGGATACGCTATCCAGTAAACTTGTAGAAAATCTATTACACCCGGCCCAGTTTAGCAGGATCAACATTTTTTTTTAGTCGGTTCACTCTTATAAAAATTGCCATTAAGAACACGTGTTAATCAATTTTCAATACGTCATGCTCATCTATTGAAAAGCACCTTTCCAACCAATCTGCTCCTTCGGCCACGTGAGCCACCCATGATATCTTTTATCCAAAGCAGTATGCAGCTGGGTCAACAGCCGTTCACTCAGTCCATCAGCCCACCACATCCACTCAATCTTGCGAATACACACACAGAAATACGCGAATATTATCAAGGCGATAGGAGTCTCCTGGCGCAGAAGTTCCAGGAACTCGTCCGACACTTCAAGGATCCACACGAAGACATCCGCAGATTCGAGCTTTGCTACATCGCCTGGCTTTAACGCCACAGCCAATGTCCTACTAAGCTCCGTTATGGCGTCTTGGTAAATCCGATATAGTCGCTCATCTTGGCTAGTCTCCCTGATGATCATTTGCTCCAATTCCCACACAAAGGTGTGGCCGACTTCGAGCATCTGTGCAGAACTGCGCATTGCAAACAGAGATATCCCGTTGTTGAAAATCGGAGCCAGCGTTCCTTGGTGGAAGTCCACGTTGCCGCGTTCAATAATAGCTTTCGTACCACGAAAGAGACGAGCCCATGCGGATAGTTGGCCTTCATTAAAGAGTACAAGGAAATTAGTTCCTTGGTGGACACTGGCACAGGAGAACACACAGGTCAGGGACGAAAAAAGAAACATGGCGATACTATTGGCGGTTGTGGTATCTGGGAACATGGGGAGCGCGGCGCGAATGGCGATACTGTGATGGATTTGAGCCTGGGGAATGCAGACGCTGCGTCTGGTAGGATCAGACCACGCCAGATGCAATGCTGCGACTGCAAGCAAGGCGTGCAGCACATAGGGAATGGAGAACCCGACGCGGGGTGCTTCATCCCGCCACACAGTCTGTACGGAGGACACTCGAGACAAGGTGTAGCAAGTGGAAGTCATATAATGGTGCAGAAGTTCCAGATCAAAAACAGCGAGCTCCGGTAAGGCTGAAGGTGGAGGGGATGGCAGACTCGGTGGAAGAACCGGCTCTGCTGTCACTGAGTGTTCGGAGCCGTCTGCTTCCAAACTGAGCTGGCTTGGGTTCGCCACGGCCATGGAAAAGGAGCAAGGCACGGCATGTACCGCACAATTGCGGCAGTGTGGTTTTGATTCATCGCACTGTGACTGGCGTTACTCCCTCCCGGTTGCAATGACAGCGTCGAGGAAAGGTGACGTTTAAACTTGCCTTTACCTTCCGCCTCTTGCACTGCAGGCAGCCGGTGCGCGATTTCCGATGGGTGCGCCGACCGGAAACAGACGCCATGTTGAGGCCTGTTGGTTGACACTCCTGGAGTGCCAGGTTTGTCGAGAAGCTATTCTAATATATATTATCTCAAGATGGTCGTGGACAAGGCCGCCAGCGCGATTAATAGGTGGGGGTGCACCAGTACAACACGCTAGCTGTTTGCGGCAAGTTATTGTCCAGCCTTATGATCTGCAGGGGACTAATGCCTAACGGAACAATAGATTATAGGGTTAGGTATCGCGGACTGCATAGCGAAGACTATGACAGCTATGCAGGAGAAGCATAGGCACGATAGCAGAGGCTATGATTGCTATGATGAAGCATTCAAATGTTATAGACAACACAGTAAAATTTCCAGGAGAACCTTAGGGCAAGGGCTAGGAATCACCCGATCCGCGATTCGACCCTTACATCCTGAACAAAGCAATCCTATGTCTCTTTATATATGTATTCCCTCATTCTTTTATATTTTTTGTTCTAGTAATTCTTTTACGACACTAATGAAACACATATCAACATAGTTGATCAAAGCCAAGAAAGGTGCGCAGCAATACCAGATATCCGCAACTCGAAAGAAATAGCCATATTTAGTCATAACAAAAAATCACGGCACCGATCCATATCCAACATCATTCTTCGGTGTTTTCAAAAGAGGGTTCGTGGCAACAACTCCAAAGGCCATCAAAGTGAAGATTACAGAAACAGCAACCATGTGTATGATAGCAAACCAAACAATTCCCAGATCGGATGTTCCAATGTCATATTTAAGCCCAAAAGAGGAGAAGGGTTTGAGATCACTTTTGACTCCGAATCCCAAGGCGGTAATAAGGGCACCGAAGATGATTGATGTTAATAGTGTGATGAGAGTGAAAAACAAGACGATTTTGAGAGAAAACTTGAGGCCGAAGCATCCAGCAACTCCAACAGCAATAACGAAAAATGCGTTAACGAGAGTGGCGAGGTAAGCCGCTTGTGCGATCTGAATCTCAGTTCTGACTCGAGATCGTAAATCGGTATATTTATGAGGGAGCGAGTACGAAACACCATCAACTGTGACTTCTGAAATGTTGATTTTTTTGACATAGTCAAACCCTCGTGGATGATATGTTGTTTTCGTTGAGTTCCCGGACGCGTATCCCCATAGATAGAATGAATATTTGTCGTGTAGTCCCATGGATGTCACGGTGACATCCCTGGTCCCTGAGACATTCAAACCTGTAAGGCTGGTGAAGTTCGCGGACGGGATAGCAAGCTCCCGCGTGTCAACTTTGAAGATAGGGCCCATGAAATTACCAGGAATTCCATTGAGTCCGATAATCAATAGCATCATGACAGTGCCAAAGTTCATCCCAAAGGGAATCATTGTCGATAGATGTTTCTTCACTTCCTGGAACCCCATTTTGATGAAGAGAAAGACGATATTGAACAAAAAAATGAGTTGATTTATTGCAATGATGTCTGCTGAATTGTAGTGTTGGACGACTCAATTACAGAGAGGTACTTGTGACGGCTGTAGTCTGATTTGAATGATAGTAGGTCTTGCAATTGTGCCACTGGGGAGGAAATATAGGCTCTTTATACCCAGCCCAGACCAGGCACCAGAATAATGGTTCTCAACACATGTTTGAGCGCTCTAGGAGATACTTGGAAACGGATGCCAGGAAATTAAAATCTTAAGGTTTTTCCACAAGAAGTTCATTCAAGAAAATTAGTATGCTGATCGGACCATATGGTCCAGGTTGCCAAGTTAATAATCATTGTATTGGTCACAGCAGCGTAGAAATTTCTGCTTTTGGTTGTGGATATGGAAGAAAGCCTGGGATTCTCTCTATGGGAGTGGTCTCATGTTAGGAACTTCACACAGCACAAGCTTTATCTTCGTGGTTTTAAAGTTCGGGTTCGCATTCGTATTCGGTTTCCGAGCTGACGTGCGGTCCTATCCAAATGCGCTAAATAGACCTAAGCAGACCTTCATTGGGATTGGCTGAAAATTAGGCTCGCGACTAGGCCCGCTCTAGAAATCAAGCCAAATACAGATGTTTGGTAACAAGGCTGAGACAACGCATCTTCTACTGATCTGCAAGCAGGCCTGGATCATGGCGCTCAGCCCCCGTACTAACGACTTATTATTACCAACAGATAGATAAGGTAAAAATTACAAAGATTTTATTAGAAAAAAAGAAACTACATGTTATCTATTAGAACCACAGGAACTACTTCCATTAAACGAAATCACTTGATCCGGACATTATAGGAGATCTTGTAAGAAATCGCAGCGTATATATTTACACAGAAGGATGAGGACTATTCTATCTATCAAGAAATAATTCCTACTCCTTATAGTTTCTCAAAAAAGCTCATCTCTCCCTCAGTTTTATACAGCTTTTTCCTTAGCTAGCCGCCCATCCTTGAACCGTCTCACGTTCTGGTCAACCAAACGTGTCGCGTAAGGATTTCGTAAAATAGCTTACTTACGAAGATCATTTCAACAGAAATATATGTACAAGTCACATGCGATATCGGCGCCCCTCTGCGACTTACAGGTAAAAGTATTTCCCAATTAGGCAATAAAATCCATCCCCCCGTAAAAATAAGGCAGTCTTACGACATATGCCTTCCTTCAGCAGCTCTAGATAACAATAACAGGATCAAACAGGTTAAATAACTTTCCCCACGCCAGGCACGTAATCAACCATGAACCTGCCCAGCGCAAACGATCCAAGCACATTACCCGTGCCCACCACAGCCGTCATGAGCACCGGCGCAAGGAGTCTCCAGAGTTTATGTGCAGGTTCTTGTTGTCCTCTGCCAACACTGAGTAAGACTCTGCTGATCATTCGGTCCGCGGCAAGTCCCAAGACGACCGAAACAGGCGCATGGACGAGAAACGCCGCGTACGAGTATCGAGGATGAAACAGCCCACCTTTTTTGACTGGATAGTTGCGAGACCGAGAAAAGTATTGTAGTAGGCTTGGACCGATGGAAGCAAAGGAGAGCTCGCTCCATGCAGAGTATAGAAAAGAAGGAAGACTGAAGCTGCCGCCAAAGAGGGCTATCATGTCGGGCGAGGAGGAATTTTGCACGGCGGTACTACAGCTTCTAACTGCAGGAGGAGAATAATGGTTTAGCATTATAGGGGCGGCGACGAGCGGGAAAGACAGGGCAGAGTGGGTGTATAAGATGGCAGGGTGAGATAAAGCTGTCTCTGCTGTAACCTTCTCAGGCTTCTTTTCACTGGTGAACGGAGTAACCAATCTCGGTGTGTCCGTCAAGGAAGAAGTAACACCAAAGGCATACGACAAAATATACTGAGGCAGAAAAGCGGGCTGAACAGCAATAATAGGCAACGTTGCACCGACGGGATAAACAGTGCGCACGCCAAAAGTCAGAACCGTAGAGGATATCCACAGCGAGGATATGGCCAGTCGATTAGAAACAAAATTCTTCAGGCGCTCAATAGTCTTTGCCGATATCGTGCGAGGGATGCAGAATGTCGATACCATGTCGAAGCCAAGCAGCGTCGCAAGGTACCAGACGGGTCCGCGCACGCTGCGCAACTGTTTCCAGTAGGACACAAATGTCGACAGGGCAGTTTCCGACTGGAGACGAAAACCAGACGACTCAAATAATACAAGCAAGTGGGATAAAGGGTGTACAAAGGCTGTGTATACGACAGCTGGAAGTCCCAAATGGAACCATTTCCCTCTCAGAAACGAAAACCGCGAGTCCCACGTAGAGCTTTTTGACAGACTGTTTCCTGATAAATAGCCCGACAACCAGAAGAACAGCCCCATGAAGAAGGTCTGGTTTGTCGCGTTGAACATCGCGAGCGCCACGGAAGTGCGGCCGGCAAAGTGTCGAGACTTGAGCCATGATCCAAGGCCGCCATAAGCGATGGCGGTGTGGTGGTAGATGACCAGTGCGGTGAGAAAGGTCCGCAGATTGTCGAGGTCATGTCGTCTTTTTACTTTATGCTTAGGCATCGTTTCTTTTATTCTTTTGATATTGGTGTCCATGTTCATGTTCAGCGTTTAATCAAAGAATGGTTGCCTAAAAACCGGAGGATTGCCGATGCGGGGTGATAAGCACTTGTCGACTGCAACCAATGTATAATCTAGTGCTTTTCCTCTAACTAATGCTGATAACTGAATAACCTATAATAATCTTGCATCTTGCTCTCTGAGGCGAAAGACCGCCGACCGGGGTTTTCTACCTCCCACCAGTCTTATTCTTTTTGTAGAGCAAAAATAGAAGCATACTCCGGATATCCTCGATACCAATAATCGGACCCTTAATTCATGGCATTTCTGCACTATAATATAATCAGCAACCTGTGAATACTATTTAATAAACACAGATGAACTCACAGCTAATAGAAATGTGATGATTTTCCATGTTTTTCCAAGGCTAACATCATCTGTAATGAGGTGGCCTGAGAGTTCTGGGTTGTGGAATGCACATCACATGTTCAGTTGCAGAGGTGAGCCCTAGTAAAGCTCCCATCCCTCCGCAACAAGATCGTCTATGGCCGCAGATACAGCATAATCCCCATTTGCCAAATGAAAAAACCCAGCGACGCCCCCTGTCTGTTCCTGTACCGTTGGCGCTCCACAGATACCGTCCACGACTGTCGGGCTCGTCGCTCCGAAGACCTGAGCAATATAATTAAGTGTCCACTGGTGAAACGGTATTGTTGGATGACCAGGTGGTTCGATTCGCGGTTGCAAAATGTTACCGATATTATTGAATGACAGCAGACCAGTACTCATACCATCAACTTCGAATGACATATCCTGGTTCCGGTCCTCCCCCGTGCCCAGTCTTGAGATGAGGGATAGTATCTAGGAGGAGCTGTAGGAAAATGCCAGCAACAGAGTGATATTGAAGATTGATCTCGAACTAAGATAAGCCCTGAGCGGGAGTATGCTTAATTTGTGGCCAAGGACTTGGTTTCCTCTTGTCGTGAGAATCCTCCAGCCTCGGAGTGGTCCAGACAGACCCACCCGGACCGCTCCAGAGACCCTGGGTAGAACATCCCAACGCCCAACGCCCACGTATCTCCACTTCGGGGCTATCCCCAGACTCGAGCAGTTCGCATTTCTTCCGTGAAGGAGACTCGGGGGCTCTCCTGAATTTCTGTCCGTTGAAACTTCTGGTCAGCATTGTCAGCCTATCCACCGAGGCCTGGACTGTGTCCCCAATACTCGGAGATGGTCTTTGCCGTCTGACTTCTCTATATCTCCATCTCCTGTCACTAAACATGTCAGACACTTATGGAGGCCAAACATCCGATTTGTTAATATATCTTCCCCATCCAACCTGACTCGCCGCTTGATAGGCCAGCAATTTTACAAGAATAATTTCGCCACAACTCTTTCCAGATGGCGGATGGGACGTTCACCACCACATTTTCGAACGTGAGATCCAATAAGACCCCTGAGGAAGACTCTGCTCGATATTAACGTACTAAAGCTGAACGGTTCCCCTACGACCCAAACCGACACCTCACACCACCCCCGGCCTCGATCAAGGAATACAATGAATTCAAAAGAAGAACGGGCATCACACATTCAGTCCTGACACATGGTCTCTCCTACGGCTCAGACAGCAGCTGCCTCACCACATTCACCTCGGACCTTGGGCGTGCAGTAACAAAAGGTATCGCAGTAATTGATCCGGAAACCGTCACATTAGCCGAACTGGCAGTAATGCACGCCAATGGAATTCGTGGCCTTGGAGTAAATATGTACCGATATGGCGCGATGCACGACGTTGAGCTTCAGAAGATCGCTTTGAAGGTCCATGCGGGTGCGCTGGACGGTCATTGCACTGGGTGGAGCATGGCGTTTACCCATACGCATCCAGAGTTTTGGGGTGAATTGAAACCCGTTATTGCTGAGGAGATTGTACAAAAAGGAATTCGGCTTGTAACAGATCATTTTGCCCTGTTGAAGGGGGCAAGCATGTTGCCCGCTAAACTTGAGGGTGATCTTACGCGACAGCAGGGGTTTGAGGATATTGTGGATTTGGTCCGCGCGGGTCTAATATTTGTGAAGATCAGTGCGCCCTACAGAGTTAGTACTCAGGCTCCGCATTTTGAGGATTTGAAACCCCTTGTCAGAGCGTTGTTCGATGCAAATCCTCAGCAGCTATTGTGGGGGAGTGATTGGTGCGTATTGGTCGATGGCTTGAATAGAGTTGCTAAGGTGTTGATATTTGCTTATAGGCCACATACCCCTTTAATGAGGGTGCGCACGAGAGAGGAAGCCTTGACAGAGACTCCGTATCTAGAAGTTGATGATGTGGCTTGGCTGCAAAGTCTTCGCTCGTGGCTGTCAGATCATGAGTGGAAGACGCTGATGGTGGAGAACCCGCAAAGGCTGTACGATTGGTAGATAGACATTCATTTGCTTCACCGTGGAGAGGGGTTCCTACTGGTGTCAGTCCACAAATCCAGCAACTGTCATCAGTGAATTCTTAGCACTTCAGTGTGACTAATGTTGTAGACGAGCCGGGTTCGTTGTCCTTCTAGTTGTTGCTCCGGGTTATATCCTCTTTGCTACGCCGACTGTCAAAACTTTGATCACTATTTGCTCGAAGCATGCCTTGGTCGTCATGTATATGTGTAGCCAGTCAACATCTGGGCCGAATGGAATACTTTCCCAGTAGTGACCCATATACAATACCTTTTGACTGGTTATTACCAGTGTTGTGCAACGGCATAAGAAGGCTGACGGCCTCATGAGGACAGGACTCGAGAAAGCAAAATCATTCTCAATAATTTGTGTTTGTAGCCTGATCCAGAGTTAGTATGAACAAGCGTTCTGAAGGAGTCAAGTATGCTTTACTAACAGTTATTCGAGAATAAGTTTGACAAACTCTCAATATAGGTTGATTTTAATTTCATTCAGTCTGAATGCCCGCTACCTAACAGAGTCTAGATTTGGTTCAACTGATTTGATGGTAACCAAACTGACCCGCCCGGCAGGTAGCTATGCGGCAAGCGTCCTAATCATGACCGCCAACTCCGATCCGATATACATAAGGTAATGGTGTATCTAAATTATGGAAAGAACAATGAAAAAATAAGTGGTGTGTGTATGCTGGAGCGCTTTCCGGCTACTCTAGCTGTTGTAGTAGCCGATATACTCCCAAATTTTCCCAGGAGAGTCTTTAACACTCGCCAGACCAACCATGTGGCTTAGTCATCATTGCTTTGGTTTGCGATTTCTATAACATTTAGTTCCAAAGGAATTCAGTCATAGTCTGGAATGCGTCAATCTCCCGGTCAATCACCAACGACATTGTCTGATATGTAGCTAGGCTCTTTGTTGGGCTTGCACTATGCAGGACTATCACGGAATTAGCAAGAAACAGACAATCAACCAATGGCAACTTCTGTTGCGGATATGGATATCTTAAGGTGAAAGCAGCGGGCAAAATATCTAGAAAGTGGCCAAAAAGAGATTAAGTACTAGTTACTTTGATAACTTTCTGGAGAACAGGAATCACTCAAAAGATCACTTCCTCTCGGCCCAGAAAAAGATCTAACAGAGCCGTAGAGCCTTTTGGATACTGCAAAATATCACCTTTTTCTAGCCTTTCAATTTGACGAGTTCGTATGTGACTTGTGTCTCCATTTATCAAAGTCTGGACTATAGGGCTGATTGCATAACAAACAGCTCTGATAATGTGACCTTGTGTTTCTCTCAATAGAGATATGAAGCTCTGAAATGTTGCATCTGTAAGTTTAGGACTTCTAGGCTTCTGTTAGATCTGGTCGTTCGTTCGGATCATGGAATGAACTGACAACATATGTGACAACCCAAGATCTCCTTCATGAGCGTGTAGCAAGCCAAATATCCCAATGCCGAACGTTTCAACTAAACATTGTAGCCTTTTGCCAATTCTGCGTAGTTTTTTGACTTCCTGCAATTGACCAGGACTTGGTAGTGATTCATCTAGCAGACTTGGAAAAATAAAGCGTATCATTTTGTTTCCAACTTCATGTTCTCTCAGATAATGGGGGTTTCCAGGCCTGCGATTATCCCCTTGAAAGTGCTCTACTGTCATATCGTAGCTATTTCCAGTAGAACACTCTTCAAATAACCGTAGTATATGATAATATCTTATCATACTTAGATGGGAAATCTTTTGGTCAAGTTCATATATGATAGCATAACGTTCAAAGGGGGGAATGGAAGTGCTATACGTTCCAATAGGGATGCTTCCCACAGTCAAAGCGTTTTGAACTATGAGTTGTAGACCAAGCATTGAGATTGGGCCCCCAATCGTGAGAAATAGACATTTAAGGTACAGTCCAGAATTCGCCTCAAGCTCACTGAGACGAGCTTGTGCACTCTCGTTGTAATAAGTTCCTCGGGGAACAGGAAAACTGTGAGTGTAGCAAAGTTGGACCTCTGCGTCAAGAAAAGCCATCAAGGTTTCTTCGTGAAACGTTTCAGTCGATCTGTGGTTTTTCAAATGTCCACCTTTTTTAGTTCTTGTGTACGGCAGCCAGTGTTCCAAAGTCGAGGCATGCTCTTCATTTTGATGTTGTGTATACGATGAAATTGAATCCTTATCTTGATCGAATATATTTGAAAACCAACCGAGCCTTTCCAAAACACCAAAAGTGGTTTTCTCGCTCTGTGAATCCAGGTATACGGCTCCAATAAGAGCGTTGATGGCTTTATTCAGAACGGTTGGCGCCTGTGCTCCCGGTTTTGGGCTAAAAGAGATGAATGGGACGAGCCCTATTTCCTTTGCAATTTTGGCGCAGCGATCTACTGCAGAAAATTGCGCTTTCAGGGCCGTGCTTGACCCTTAATTTTGTGAGCGACATTGTGGCCTCTTGTCTGGAACACGTACCAGGTTCTGCGCCAGATAAATATCCCATTTTCACAGACATTAGGTCGACAAACATCTTCCCCACCTGTGCCAAGGTTCTGTTTCCTTCATGATTCTCTTCATTCGCCCCGGCGGCAGTAAGAGCTTCTCTTAACAGTTTGTCATCATGGAAGTTATACCCAATGATACCAAAAATAGCACCTTCATTTGGCATTTTGAATATGCCCTTTTCTGAGAGACAAAATTAAAAATAAGTGGAAATCATAATTATTGATAATAATTGACTCTGCGTACTTTGCCTCTTAAGTACCATGAGCATGCACGTCATTTCCCATTTGGGATATTACGAGTCCAAGATTCCGTAAATACTGTATTAGGAAAGGTTCCGGTACGCACATCCGGTGAAGCAATTAATAAAACATACGCATATGCAAGGTTTAGGGTATTTGAAAGCGTATGCAAAATTCTACTTGCTTAGATTGTAAAATATATCTGTCACAGGAAACTGCAACCAATCTTGCCTTTGGCAGAACTTCTAAAGAACAATCTACGTCATTCCAGGACTCAAAGATTGCCGAGGCATTTTACATATATAAGGAAATTGTCGGTGTGAGGAATTGTTACACCAAAATCAGCGCCAATGATATGACGTCGTGTGCGAGCTGAATTATCTAGTCGGCCTTTCGATTCATTGTTATACTTCCGGTTCTGATCACTCAATCTGCAATATCACATCATCGCGTACCTAGTTCTAAATTTGATTGGCAATCTTATTTACCGTATTATATGTGACATTACTGTACTGCATACACATTTGACAGGTCAAATTACAAGAATGTGAAGCTGCATGAATTCAAACTTGGGTAGCAGGGTCGACGCCCAATATGAGCCTCAGCCTGGCGAAAATCGTCATGAAACAGGTGTCGCGATGATATATATTGGTATATAATCTGTACCTATCCCAGTGTTGATTAGTAAGGTTCCAGCACTTCTGCACTTAACACTCAATATGGGTGACAGTAGTCAGTCGAAAGACAACTTCTCTCACGCTGCTACAACACCACTTCGAAAGACGGAAAAGATGACATATTCCAATATCAATTAATTTTTTTGGATTCCCCTAGCACAAACAATCAGGGGATCGAATACATCCAACTCTCGCCAATATTTTCCGGTCACGCTCTGCAAGGTTCGTCAGCAACTCAGCAGTTTGGACTTCTCGCCGGTGTAAGTCAAGGAGCAAAAAGTTCCACTCCCCAATACGAATCTGGAACAAATCCTTGGGTAAAAGACCCACGTGTATTTTTCAACGTGACCGCTCCTTCAAGCACATTCATCTGTGGATCTCAAGGGTCAGGTAAAAGTCATACATTATCTTGTATGCTTAAAAGCTGCCTTATACCATCAAAACTCGGGAACCTCCCAAAACCACTCACTGGTATCGTTTTTCATTACGATACATTCATAAGTGATGCAATAGGTTCACCTTGTGAAGCAGCATTTCTGTCATCGAATCCAGATATGAAAGTTAGAGTATTGTGTCCACCAACAAATATTCGAAGCGCAAAGGTAAATCGAATTGACAAACACGCAAAAATAAAAGTTTCTAATACAAGATACAGTATACATACTCTCGATTTAATATTGACGTTCTTCCGTTGGAAATTGACCAGCAACATCTGAATACGAAGCGCATGTTAGACCTAATGGCGATTGAACCCACTGCGGGCAACATTCCGTTGTATATGTGTACAGTTCAACGAATCTTACGAGAAATGCGGGTGTCTCAGCAGGAAAATGGATCTGGATTCGATTATGCCACTTTCAAGAGCCAGGTTCTAGGAAGCGGACTAACTACAGGCCAACTAGAGCCTCTCAAGTAACGCCTCGAAATTCTAGAAAGCTTTTTGCCTAAGGCACAAACAGTATTCCATTATGGTCATCACAGCCCAGAAAAGGCAAAAGGAACTAAACCAGTGGGAACGGCGTGGAAGCCACAGGTACCAAATATTGAAAATCTTCTCGATGGGAAAAGCTAACTCCTTCAGCCGAGCTGCCTTACCATAATCGACCTTTCGTGTCCTTGTATTTCACCTGAAACAGCATGCGCATCATTCAATATCTGTTTAGGGATATTCCTTGAACAAGACACGGACATTGGTCGGGTCGTGGCATTGGATGAGGCCCATAAGGTGCGTCGATCACTCCCACCTCAATCCCGCCAAAGTTTTCTCTCATGCCTCTGATCATTTTGACGCACAGTACATGAATTCATCACCAGAGTCTACTTCATTCACAAACACACTGCTATCTGCTGTGCGGCTTCAACGTCATCTGGCGGTTCGAGTCATTATTTCCACTCAGGAGCCAACGATTTCAACAGCACTCCTGAATTTGTGTACTATAACCATCGTCCACCGGTTCACGTCACCTGAATGGCTACGCACTCTACACAGGCATGTTGCCGCAGCTGCCTGTGACACACCATTGAACAGTCGTAAACCCATCCGCCGTTGTGAGGGAGACTCTGAAGATGACAACGATTCGCTCTTCCGTCGGATTGTTCAACTAAACGTCGGTGAAGCGCTGCTCTTTTCTCCCACCGCTCTGGTCAAGTTGCAATCCGAAAACGCACAGAAATTTGTCTATTCTTATTTGAGCGACGAGTATTTGAAAATCAAAATTCGTGCGAGGCTCACTACAGATGGCGGAAAAAGTGTCCTTGCTGCATAGACATGTCCCCCGGTGAAGCCCTGGGGTCTCTGATATTGAAGGATACGATATAGATGGGAGTATCAGTTACAAAGAATGACTTTTTGGTTGAGAATTGAAGAGGGCCTAGGATAATTTCCATAATTTGAAGTTAGCTAATTGCTGTATAACCACCCATCTGGAACTGCCCACGACGTTTTTCGTGGGCAAAAATACAATTCACATCCGTATTTCGGATTTCCTACTGCCAATTACGCTTCTCGATGAAACTGAAAATTAGTTCTTGATAAATAGGCTTTAGAATTCAGCGGTATGGAGCGTAATGGTGTGTTATTCCAATATATGAATGAGTCATTGTTCAGTGGGGTTTTTGATGAGCTACGGCACCCTTTGATCCTCGTTATGATAAGCTCATATTAGCTACTTCAAGTCATTACTCATTGAAGGCGGAAAGAATTTTTGCTATGTTCCAATGAAACCGCTAAGATACTGGCGCTCAGGAATTATCTTACACATGAGACGCACATTGTATGCTGTGTAACCCACCCTCACTTCGAGGGAATGGAGGAGTATATATTTGATCTGCCAAATATGCCCTGCGGGAAATAAATTCTTATCTTACTGGCTGATCACATTTTTTGGCTGCCCAAGCGAAACTATCCTGCGGGATTGTGGAAATACAATTTTGTCGTGGGAACTGTCTCGCCACCGTAGCATGGTTAATACTGCCATTATAAAGACTACTTTCCCAATTCAAGCTCGGTGCCAGTTTCGATTTATCAAGGCATTAGCAAACTCACCTAGGACCTCATCCCACCAATATCACCGACCTTGAACCAAACAAAGTCCAGTTCCGAAATTAGAGGACTCATCAAGATGGTCACCCATGGCCAAAACAATCATGAATCGTTAGCAGATCCTGCGTTGTTGGATAAAATAGACAAGCTATTTGCTTGCAATGTCGGCGAGTATATCGATCTTCCGCAGTTGGTTGTAGTAGGAGACCAGTCAAGTGGCAAAAGCTCCGTCTTGGAAGGCCTAACCAAGCTAGCTTTCCCTCGTGACAGCGGTCTTTGTACTAGATTTGCGACCCAGATCACTTTTCGCAGAGTGGAAGGCTGTGAAAGAAGCATCACGGCAACCATTATACCAGGACGGAACGCAGAAAATCCCTCTGAGTTACAGGAGTGGAAAGCTACCGGCCTCCAGGATTTGAGTGCTGCATCATTCGGAAAAATGATGAAAGAGGTAAGCTTAAAGATCTTTGAATGATATAGCTGAAGCAAATTTCCTTTTGAATCTGTATAGGTCCATGAACGTATGGGGCTTTCGGTCAAGCCTGAGGATGCAATACCAACATTCTCGGAGAACGTCTTGCGATTAGAGATTTGCGGGCCGGACGAAGACCATCTAAGCGTAATTGACGTCCCAGGAATCTTCCGGAATACAACACCGGGGGTTACCACCAAGGAGGACAAAGAAATGGTCCGAAAAATGGTCCTTGACTACATGGCAAATCCACGATCTATCATGCTTACTGTTGTGCCGGCAAACGTGGACATCGCAACCCAAGAGATCATCGATATGGCGCGAGAAGTTGATCCAGATGGAAAAAGAACTCTGGGGGTCCTGACTAAACCAGACTTGGTAGATAAAGGCGCAGAGAATAAGGTAATTGACCTCGTGGAAGACAAACAAATGAGGCTCAAACTAGGCTGGATCGTAGTACGCAACTTGGGTCAGATAGAGCTTGAGGATTTGCACATCGATCGAGATGCGGCCGAGGAAAGATTCCGCCTCAATGCTCCATGGACCGTTCTTGCACGTGACAGATTTGGTATTAAAGCCTTGAAAAGTCGTCTTCAGGAAACGGTCACTGCGAATGCCCGTGAGGCGTTCCCATTGGTATGTCTCATGCCGGTTATGAGAGAGTGTAACTAATCTTGTAAGTAGGTTAGAGTTGAAATTGTAAAACGACTCAAAAGCTGCCAAGAGAAGCTTCAAGCGTTAGGAACGGAGCGCGAGACTTCAGAACAGCAAGCCAGATATTTGCTAGGCGTCATGAGCTCATTTCAGGAAATCACACGCCAGGCTTTGAGCACAAATTACAGCTCGCACAATCAATTTGACCATGATCCAGACTTACGACTTGCGACGAGAATTGTGAATCGAAATGACAACTTCTCCGATGACATGGCTACTTGGGGTCACGAGTACCGATTTGCCGATGACGCTCGTGATGAATCTAGCCGATCGGATTGTGAGACCGATACTGAAGATGAGGACGATGAAAGAAAGAATCGAGTTGTTGAAACACGCCAATTGATCACTAGAAAGACAACCGGCCTTCCTGATCTCGAGGATGCCCTGGAAGGCTTGGAGGAAGAAGTCATCCAATTGCCTTTTAAAGGCACAATATATCCTTGGATCAAGAAACAGTACCATACATCGCGAGGATTTGAAATTGGGACTTTCAGCTCTACCCTGCTCTCTACAATAATGAAACAGCAGTCAACCAAGTGGACCGCGATTACTCATGGGTATATCAGTGACATTATCACGATGACCCATGGTTTCATTCTGAAAGCGTTGAAATTGGCGTGTCCTGATACTAGGACTCGACAAAATCTTATAGCAATTTTGCTGGACCGTCTGCTGGACCGATACAAGGATGCTGTCAAGAAAGTGAAGTTTCTCCTCAGCGTCGAAAGATCAGGTACCCCGATGACTCTTAATCATTATCTCAATGACAATCTTGAAAAATGGTGATGCTCTTCCTTCTAATTGTGTTATGTCGCTAATGTAGCAAACAGCCGACAAAAACGGTTCACGTCAGCTCTCCAAAAAAAGACTTTCAGCGATTGTTCGCATGGAGAAGTCATCCGACTCAGTGACATCTCTCATCAGCATCACATGAGCAACGAGAAACATACCGTACAAGACATCCATGATATTTTACATTCCTACTATAAAGTAGCCCGCAAGCGATTTGTTGATAGCGTTTGCATGCAGGCCGTGGACTATCACCTTGTTACTTGTCCAAGAACTCCCATGGGTCTCTTTTCTCCATATCTTGTTAGCGAGTTTAGCAAAGAGCAGCTGGAGGAGATTGCTGGAGAGGAAGCAGCACTTAGACGGAAGCGTCGTCAACTTCGCAAAGAAATTCAGGATCTTCAGAAGGCCAAAAAGATACTGTTCTAAGACATCGATATTCAAAATGGAGAAAGCACCCTCAGTCTGAATTTATAGTTAATCGCAAGCTTTACTCAACGTGCTTGGTCATCCTGATGTTTCCATTCTGCCAATATGATATTTCAGGTAATCATGTATGGACCCTACAAAGTGTAGTCATCGCTCAGTTTATGAGCGTAGTTATTTCAAGACGTGTGGTTGGACAGCGGGAGCGAATGGGGCGTGATGAAGTCCGTACAGTAATCCAATCAAAAACCCAACTGAGACATGGCAAAAGTCATAATGACTGTGCTGAACCAAAACCACGACCACAACCACGACCAAGACCATCTGAATATATCTACCAATAGACAAAACTCATTCTCCCTATATAAGGTCTAGTGTTTGCAGGGTTCTCCTTAGTCGCTAGGATCTGCTCTAACCAAACGTTTAAAATCTGTTGGCCGAGTAGTGAATTACCGAAGAACCACACAACTTGCGTAAAATAAGACATCTTCTAAGTTCTCACTCCTCCTGCGAAGATCTGGACTAAACCATCCTCGTTTGGGATTGGAAGGCCCTTTTCCGTGAGTTTTCTTGCTCTCCTCGTCCTTTTTTTTGAAGTAAGCGTTCTCCAGTTCCCATATAATGCTAAGTCCTTAACCGAAGTCGTAACTAGGTGGGCCTGTACAGCTTCAGTGGAACCGTTAATGGGCAGCTGAGGCGCTGCCGACGAATACATGCCAGTCGTAGAAGCTTCAACTCTATGGGCATCTTCTGCTAATGCGGTATCTTCAACAGGTGGTCCTTCAACAGAAGGAGCGTCTTCGTGGCCAGATTCTTCAACAGGGGGAGACTCTTCCGCCCAGTCGGGTTCAGCAGGAGGAACGTCTTCGTGGGCAGACTCTTCAACAGGGGGAGACTCTTCCTCCCAGTCGGGTTCAGCAGGAGGAACGTCTTCGTGGGCAGACTCTTCAACAGGGGGAGACTCTTCCGCCCAGTCGGGTTCAGCAGGAGGAACATCTTCGTGGGCAGACTCTTCAACAGGGGGAGACTCTTCCGCCCAGTCGGGTTCAGCAGGAGGAGCGTCTTCGTGGGCAGATTCTTCAACAGGGGGAGAGTCTTCCTCCCAGTCGGGTTCAGCAGGAGAACCGTCTTTGAAAGCGGGTTCTTCGGCAGCGATGTCTTCGGCAATTACAGACTGTTCTGTGTAGTCCGTTATGCTATGAACGCAAAAATGCAGAAATAGAGTCCGTCAGAGTGTTCTTACCTTCTTCAGGCGTACGTCCGCGGAAAGACAAGCGAACAGAGAGGATTTCGACCACCATCTTTAACAAGACACTATCGAAATGATTATTCTGACCGAGAATGTTGTAAATATCCTCCAAACTACACGGTACCCTGGATGGCTCCAGCATATGTCGCAATCTCGTATTGATGTAACATGGGAGCCAAGTTTCTCCTTCAGGGAGTGTTGAAAACACGTCTCTGGTTATTCGAAGCATTTCAGGGAAGGATAAACCATCACCGAAACGCTGAATATACTTTAGGGCATGAGCTTCAAGAGTATCAATACCATACTTCCTAGAAGCCTGGTAAACGAAGATACTTTTTTTATACTCTCGTGCGATGTCGGATGTGGCTTCGCCAAGTGGCGCGTTGATGGTCTCATATTCCCCAGAGTATAAAAAATGTACCAAAGTGTGACCAGCATCCTCGTGGACATCATGTAGCACAATAATTGTTGAAAAGGGTGATGATGGCTGCGGAAATCGGGGATATTTTCCCAGAAATGATCCTGGAATGCCATATCTTTTGTTGCCAATCCCAAGGGTAACGAGTGGCGTTCGATAGGGCCAATAATAACGTTAGTCTAATCTTAGAGACCAATATTTTCAAAAAGTTTACTTACGATGAAAAGGGCCGGCGATAGTCAATCTCTGGGGATGCATCTACGGATGTCGATCCATTGACTGTTTCGACTGTCTGAGCCTTTTTGAGTTTTTGTTTCTTTCCCATTTTTGAGGCGAACGAATACTGAATGCTTGTCAGAAAAATGGGCGATGTTGACAACTGGAAGACAACACCTGCTCATATACATACCTAGACTACAGAAAGAGGGGATATGCGAGTATGAGTTGTTCTGCAACACATATCACACACGTCAGACGCATATACCAATGAAAAGGTAGTATGAGTTTGGTGGTCATACTGTTATGGAGTAATGAGTTGGTAAGCTTTCATTCAGCCTTGCGAACATGTCTGTTTAGGGCTCGATGTAAATTGACGGATAAATTTTGCTGTACTTCTTATATCAGGCTGAAAGCTAAAAAGACCGATGAACTGTCCAAACACGAATAGAGATCGTAAAATAATACGCAGTGGGACAAAATGGAGTATATTTTATACGTGGTTTTGTCTAATTTGCCGCCTTAATATTCTAAGCAAGGCTGGGAAATGCGGCACAGTCACCCCTCACTAGACTATCATTTACGACGTATCATATCATGTAAAGGAGGTTACACAGGCAATAACATGCTCCAACACTTGGTTCTGCACATCTTTCTCCTCTTCTCCTTATTATCTCCCTTCCCACGTCTTGCTCCTCCCTTCCAGACTCCTAAATTATCAAACCAAAATGCTTTTCCAATACATCCTCGACTGTATGTCTGGCACCTTCGCTGCTAGCCCTCCTTCTGTTCCTCCTCCCGACTCTCAAACCCAAGTCTCTATCGCCTCCGACATCCTCACGATAATACTGACAGCCGATACACCATACACCCTGCATAAACAGCTCAACGACAAAATAACTACCGAAAGCTGGTCCGAAGCTATAGCAACTGCTCTTCTCCAAGGCCTTGAGAACGCTATTAGAGCAGGGACCCAAATGGCAAAGGCGGCGTCCGATGCGCTCGCTCAAGCTAAAACTGCCGCGATCGGATTCGCAGAAGAGCACCCTGTCTATGCAACGCTAATCGCACTGGGAATACTGACGATCTTGATGCCATGGACGCTCGAGATTTTGGGGTTTGGTGAGCTGGGACCTATTGAAGGGTCGTTCGCGACTGCTTGGCAGGCCAGATATGCGGGATATGTGCCCAAAGGTTCTTTGTTTAGCTTCTTTCAGAGGTTGGGGATGACCTCATGGCACTGGGATGTTTGAGATATGGTCTACACGAACAGCGTGATATATTTGTTCGGTCTTCTACTCTCGTAGATAGGAAGAATATCAGTTGTTCTTTTTATTCAATATCTGAAGAAGTGGTATGACTGGTGCGTTAAACAGGAAAATCCGTATGGTTTGCCCTTAGTTTCTTCGGATCGAATGGCCGAAGAAGGCGATTTCCATAGACGATAAACGCACAATTCGCGCGGATGCGCCGAGATTGACCAAGCGCTTGGAGGAGAAGTGTAATTGAGGAACGGAACGAGAGCAAATGTACGTTTCTATCACCATACTGGAAATTTGTTCCAGTAGAACCCGTCAAATAATAATTAATGACACTGGACTCCATGGAAGGTATCGTGGCGGGAGTATCAGGTCGCGGTGGTAAAGGTCTCGTAGTTTCCACAGCCTCTCAGAGATCTCTTTTGGCATTGCACTTCGACGCACACTTCCCAGAGCAAGAACTTGCACGTCTGATAACCGCTATTGGTGCTCCAAACAAAGCCGCTGAGGCTGACATCGGCTCGATAACCAGGACATGCTACCAATTTGGGACAGAATGCGTGGAAGAAGAAAAATGACCCATTGCACTGCTTTTGCCCTAATTTATGACAAAGATAATGCCAAGCATAAGTCGAATGCTGTCCCTCATTGTAAATAATGCCAGCGAGGTTAGGCGGTCAGGCTGTCCACCGAAATATGAACTGCTTGTTTAGAAAGGTACGCAATACAAGGCGACGAGATTCTCAGACAGGCTCTCTTTGTCGCTATTCTATCATCAGAGTGTGCACAAGGACGAGATGTATTTGTGGGAGGCGCCCTTTGTTTGTTTCCTTCCACGTGACAGACAGACAAGTCGGCGGTCGCCTGAGGCAGGCACACGGATTGTGATCCCTTAGAAAAGTCAACTTCCGCAAGCCAACGCAACACTGCAAAGCCCATTTAAGCCCCGCCTCACTCTCCACGCCTCCAGTCGATACCGCGCACTCCCCCGCTGCAGCTCATCCGGACTGAGCTCAATCACTTTTCGAAGTGGTAGGATCATCCGGATATACCCACAGCCATCCCTGCAGTCGTCCAGGTACGCGCCGGCGCGGAGGATGTTGTTGCAGTGACGTAGCGCAAACTGGTCGGTGGCAGAATATGTACCGTTTTTGGTGTTATCAGGCCGATCACGACTTGCCATGGATGATATGAGCAGCCAAGCGAGACTGTAAAATGCCACGGTTATGGCGGATTCGGAGTTTTCTGGTACCACGGTGGTCTCTCCGGCGTTGAGCGTTTGGCCGATGGATTCCAGGCGCGAGATGGCGGAGGATAGTATATCGATGTCGGAGAGACGAGAAACACTAGAAAGCTGCATGACCACGTCGATGATATTATCGAATGTGGTTTTTGGGATACCCTCAAATGGGAGAGAAGTCCAAGCGCGAGATGCCAATATCGAGGGAGCTTGTGTTATAGTGGAAACATACAGCTGTAACATTAGCCTTTTTGTCAAATCTACGTTAAAGAGGGAAAACTCACCATATGAAGCCTAATCGCGCAGAATAGGTCATGAAACTGACTCTCCCGACACACATCTGCCCCTATCGCCCTCAGAAACGCTTCTGCGCCTCGCACATGCTGGAAATAAGCCTCGGGGCAAGTCGCCGAGATTATTTCGTAGTACGCTAGCATGAGAGCCATGCATACGTCCTCTTGGCGGCACGATTCTGCAGCCTGTGGCGACTGGTGCAGCCGATGTACTCGCGTCCGCATTCTCCGCAGAGACAACCCGTAGTACTCCCTCGCCGCGACTGCGCAGGCGGTATTTCTAGATAATGATGCATACAATGCGAGAGATGCCGATAGAACGGATAATCTGCGTTCTTGATGGGATGTGTCGTCGTCGGATACCATAGCTACCAGCCGAGTCATCCAGCCCGTGGCGGGTTTTGTTTCATTGACTGCAGATTTTGCGAAAAACGCGATGAAATTCGCAGTGATTTGGGTTTGGACAATATCTGCACTGGATAGGTGTTTTGGAATGGAAATAATGTTTATCTGTTGGCTGTTATGATAATATTGCGGCTGAATAGTAGGACTGGTACTACTATGCATCCGCGTCTGCTTTCTGCAGCGAGACGCGCCAGAGTGGGTGACGAATATGCTGCCCTGAGTAGCTCCTGGGCAGTGTCTGTTGGTGCGCGAGCATTGGGAGCATGACGGGCGTTTTTCGTCGCACTAATATGTATCATTCCAATCAATCGATATTCAAAATGAGTGGCGTCCCTTTGCTACATTCAAATTAAATATAGAAGTAACCCACCTTGATTCTCCGCCTCCGGCACTCTGCGCAGCCTTTACTCAGACCAGGGTATCGGGCCATTCTAATTAATCGCTGATATAACAGCTCCAAGTAATTACAAAGTACAGTATCTGAGAAGTAGTTGGTAGTTGACATTCGACGAGGGGTTGACGATATAGTTAACGTCTAAACCCGATTAGGCAATTATCGCGAGGCTTATAATTCATAACTCATCCACCGACCAATCACCTTTCCCCAAACCCACCTCTACATCTAAACACCAAGAAGTAATCCAAAAGAGAAAAAAAAGTAAAAAAAGAAGGAAAAAAAAAAAGGAAAAAAAAATCAGTTCATTGCCTGAAACTTGCTCGTCCCCTCCAAACCCGGCATCCAGCCCGCCCGCCGCTTACAATAAAACTCACACTCTGGCGCCCAGTCCGCGCCGCCGCCTTGAGTCATAGTCCCCGTGGTCACGATGACGCCGTCCGCGAGCATCGGATTTGAGTCGTTGGTGATGAACAAATGCGAGCCGCAGAGTGCACAGAACGAGCGGCGCACGGTGTTGCCAGAGTCGGTTTGCGTGTCGATGTAGGTTTGTAAAGGGGGGTTGGAGGGGTGGATTTGGAGTTGCTGGTATTTTCTTAGTACTTGATAGATTTATATCACCAATGTATAAGATGGGTTTAAAAGAAGTAACGTATCTGGTGTATACGCACCGACTTTTTGTAGAAATTATTCGCCATAAACGCAGAGCCTGTCGCGCGGCGACAGTGCTCGCAGTGGCAGAGGACTTTGGTCAGGGGAGGGCCAGAGACCTCGTAGTGGATTTTGCCGCAGAGACAGTGGCCGGATATAGATGGAGAAGCCATGTTTGGTATCGAATATTGTATTCAAGTTAAGTTGTATGGGTGAGATGTAGCCGAAAGAATATAAAGAAATGTAGGGAGAGAATTTATAGGCAGGACTACGGAGGGCGGGATACATGTAGACGCAATATCAGTGCTTAGTGTACAGTGGAGATAGAGATAGAGCATGTTTTTGTAAAGAGGTCGCCGGCCTAAAATTTGTCCAAGTCCTCATTGATAAACAGTACTTGCAAAGTGTCATTCTGCTTTGTCATTCTGCTTCAACTTTCTAGGTTAGTAACGGGTTTCAAGAGTCGAAGATACTGCAGAAACTGGCCAAGTGCATGCCGCTCAGGTCGTCTGGATGGATATGTATTGACCTCCAAAGTCAAATGTCCGAGTTTTTGAGAGGGCGGAGTCTTTCTGCTCAATATGTTCCAAAGTGTCCAGAGTCAATTCAACCCTGACCCGAACCCTACTTGACACAAGAGTTGACAACACGACCAACGCGACATGTGTTGGCAGTTCCAAATCAAAGTTTTTCAGAGACAACCAGCAACAAGAACCGAGTCATTCCACTTAGTCAAGCTGGTCAACCTTCGGGGTGATTTATCTCCCCAGGGATGCCCCTGGAAAACAGTTGACAACACGGGCAATCCGACCCCTGTGGACGACTCGGCAGCCTGTAACGTTGGTTGGGACAGTACACCGCATTACATGGCCGATTCGAGGCTTATCAGACGGGCGTCACGTGTGCGGTCAAGGGGGCCAGGCGGGAGTCCACATGGATTCGGAGAAATACAACCACCAAAAACGAGGAAGAGGGGAAACGTTCATAAATAAAAGAGGCGGTCAAGGTCGTTGGTCAAGTGGAATGTTGAAAAAACAAGAAAATAATCAGAGTCGCACAGTGACCCAAATCAACATTAAACACAGTGTACCGAAAATTGTCATCACCCATCCACGCACACACAAAATATAAAAAGGGCGCGATGTAGCGTCTTTATCGGCGTACTCGTCCTGTGTGATCGACAGCCAAGATTGCAGTGTTTCAGCAAGGCACACAGTTGTTTTGGAGCTGGTGGGAGTCAGATCGTTCTTGTAGGTTGGCGGGCCGAAGCCAAGGGGGATCATGCCAAGCGGTCGCATCACCGACATCCGGTGGTCGCGGACTCGGGGCCGCTGCTAGCCCGGCAGCGTAGCGGCGACAGCCGTGTCGACGGGCACATCATCACTTCGACACAACACTAGGTAATACGTAGGTCGTACTCTGTAGTCCGTAGACAGTTGGGAGAGGAGATGACGGGGCAGTGAAGACAACATCGGCGGGCGCAATCACGCCTTCGGGGCCAGCATGACGAGCAATGAACGAGCGATCAGCGCGGGTTTTCCGGCGCTTGACGTATGCGGCAAGCGGTGGGGCCTGCCACGCGCGACCCACAAAAGCAACCCAATCAGAGTCCATGGCTGTGGCGTGCGAACAGCGCCTGGTGACATGCTAGCGCGCACTGTAATCACTGTAACCGGTAACTTATATTAATTAATCGCTGTAATCGCGGAATGGCGCGTAACGGCCGCGGCCATTGGGCTTGTTGTCGCGGGGTGCCACGTACGCCGCATCGACATTCACTGTATTTCCCCTGTACTACTGTGTGTGCGGCGATCGCCAGAGCAAAATATCGGTGTGATGAAACACGGACACGGCGATCCTCCTTCCCAAAATCTAGTTCCCTAACTAATTTTTCCCTGCCAAGTCAGTGGGAATACAGTTGCAGTATGTGGGGTAAGGCAGATAAGGTAGACCGACGAGTTCGCCGTGTCTTTGTGCCGTATCAGGAAGGCGAGTCCTTGGTGCGTTCGGTACGTACGGCACGTACGGTACGGTATTGTATCGTACTTTTTCCTATCCACCACACCTGGATCTATACAATGATTGTTTGATATAACGACCCCTAATTAATTCCCATATCCAACACTTGGTAGACTCGTACGCGTCCTTAAATCTCGCAGTATAGAGTACGTACACAGAGCAGCCACCACAGACCAATGGCCGCCCCATGCTCGCGGCAAACCGCGTGCATGGATCGGACTAAGGTCGGAACTTGCTGCTTAGCAGTGCTCGTCAGCCGATTGCGCTTGACATCCCCGCAATCGCACCATCGCCCCAGATTATTACGGAGCACCGCTGACACATGTACTCTGTACTACTGATGCACTTGATACGTACCATCTACATCAATATTAATGTGCGTGGAGTTGCAGCGACGCATTTGGACGTACGTACTGGTGCAGTTGTATGTGACGGTACGTGTAACGGGCGGTACCCGCCTTCTGGATCCTTCATCCCCACGTCCGTAGGGTCAGAAAAAAATTGGGATAGAAATAAGAAAGCGCCGCCGCCCGCTGCTTCTCCTTCTTTCTCTGCTCTTCTTCACGCTGACTCCTCTCCCTTCTCCTCTGCCCTGCCCTGCCTCTTACCATCTTCCATCTTCTCCCCCCTCGGCGTCGTCAAGAGTCCATAGTCCATCCTCTCACACGAGCAACTGCTGCTTCTGGCCTTGCACCATGGCGGCCAAGAAGCCCAACATCCTCTACATCATGGCCGACCAGATGGCCGCGCCGCTGCTGGCCATGCACGACCCCAGCTCGCGCATCAAGACGCCCAACCTCGACCGGCTGGCCCGCGAGGGCGTGACCTTTGACAACGCCTACTGCAACTCGCCGCTGTGCGCGCCATCGCGCTTTGTCATGGTGACGGGTCAGCTGCCGAGCAAAATCGGCGCCTTCGACAACGCGGCCGACCTGCCCGCCGACATCCCCACATACGCCCACTACCTGCGCCGCGAGGGCTACCACACGGCCCTCGCCGGCAAGATGCACTTCTGCGGCCCGGACCAGCTGCACGGTTACGAGCAGCGCTTGACCAGCGACATCTACCCCGGCGACTATGGCTGGTCGGTCAACTGGGACGAGCCGGTACGTTGTCTTCGCAGATGGTGTGTCCACGCTTGCTAACCCATTTCCCAGGAAGTCCGCCCCGACTACTACCACAACATGTCTTCGGTCATGGATGCTGGTCCGGTCGTGCGCACCAACCAGCTCGACTACGACGAGGAGGTCGTCTACAAGTCGACTCAGTACCTGTACGACCATGTGCGCCACCGCGGCGACCAGCCGTTCTGCTTGACTGTGTCCATGACTCACCCGCACGACCCGTACGCCATGACCAAGGAGTTCTGGGACATGTACGAGGACGTCGAAATCCCCCTGCCCAAGACGCCTGCATTTGCCCACGACGAGCAGGACCCGCACTCGCAGCGCGTGCTCAAGTGCATCGATCTTTGGGGTAAGGAGATGCCCGAGGACCGCATCAAGGCGGCCCGCCGCGCCTACTACGCTGCCTGCACCTATGTCGACACCAATGTGGGCAAGCTGCTGAAAGCCCTTAACGACTGCGGTCTTAGCGATGATACCATCATTGTCTTCACCGGCGACCACGGCGACATGCTCGGCGAGCGCGGTCTGTGGTACAAGATGGTCTGGTACGAGAACTCGGCCCGTGTGCCGTTTATTGTGCACGCCCCGAAGCGCTTCGAGGCCAAGCGCATCAAGGAGAACGTGTCGACCATGGATATTCTCCCTACTTTTGCCGGCCTGGTGGGCGCCCAGATTGAGCCGACTCTGCCCATGGACGGTGTCTCGTTGATGCCGTACCTGACTGGCGGCGAAGGTGTCAAGACCGACACCGTGTATGGCGAGTACATGGCCGAGGGAACCCTGTCTCCGGTCATTATGATTCGCCGCGGCAAATGGAAGTTTATCTACTCATTGATTGACCCTCCCATGCTGTACGATCTCGAGGCAGACCCGCTGGAGCGAACCAACTTGGTTGCTGGGCTGCCCATGCCGAACCTCAACAAGAATGTCGTTACCAAAGCCGCCGCCTCTTCGGTCAATGGCGCTTTGGGCGTTCCTACCCCGGCCGAGACTCCTGGAGCCGTGTCGTTTGTGAGCACCGAAAAGTCATTCTTCCCCAAGATCCCCGCGCAGGTGAACAACACCCCGACTCCACCGCGCACCCCGAGCCCTGGACTGGCCAACGACCTGCCCCCGAGCAGCGACTCGGCGACTCTGCTGGCTCATTTCACCGAGGAGGTCAACACTCGCTGGGACCTCAAGGCGATCCACGAAGATGTGGTGCGCTCGCAGCGCCGCCGCCGTGTGGTGTATTCTGCGCTGATCAAGGGCGTACCCACCATCTGGGACTATGAGCCTCGCATCGACCCGAGCACCCAGTACGTGCGCAACCAGAGCAAGGGCGCCTTGGACGATGTCGAGTTTCTGTCTCGCTGGCCGCGCGTTACTCACTAATTTTCTTGTCTGCACGATTCACGAATTTCCTTTTTCTTTTTCCTTTTTTTTTTTTTTTTTCATTTTTTTTTTTCATTTATCTGACATAGCGAAAAGCCGTATACCCTGGTTTGCCGATGATAATTTGTCCCTTCTTCGCCAATCAGACCTCTGCGCCTGTTGCATTTTTTATTTTTCTAGTTGGTTGCATTTCTAGCCTAGCTTCAAATTTTTGTCGTTCAATTCAAAAAAAAGGCAGATGGGTGAGGGTGTCTGCACTGCACATACGGGTTTTTAAGAGCCAGACTGGTAAATGCTATGCTCGATTTTGCAGGAGTTCGTAAATATGAATTATTATCAAATAGGAAATTGAACATTGAACATTGAACATTGAGAATTGGGCTATTGGTTTAGTGAGTCAGAATGAGTTAGTCAAAAAAGTCCAGCATCCGATCTCGGGCTGTCATATGTCATCAAATGTCAATGTAGGGCGCGCAATCAATCAAACAAGGGCGCGCTCTAAAAAAAATTTTCAATTTTTTATGGAGTTTGGGGTTTGGGTTTGGGTTTGGGGCTGTTTTAGAGTTCAATGCTCTCGACTACGTATTATGCATTTGTAAGCGCTCTGGTTGAATCATGCATGTGGTAATTATGGATCAATTGAGTCATCCCACGTGCACCCTGTGACAGGGAGTTAGTAATTCGTTGGCATTAGTAATGGATGTGTGGGTGAAGCAGAGGATATTCAATTGATATATATATATATATATATATATATATAAATTCAAATATGTATATATCATACAGTCAATTCTGCCAATTGAAGTAATTAGTATACGTAGAGATAAGTGATAAGTATACTCCGGACTGCAATGTTAATGAGTCACTGGGGCTTGAGCCATGTGGGGTGGTGGGGACGCTGGACACTCTATGTATACCTCATTGAAAAGGACATGATATTATTATTAACATGATCAACTACGTAATTATATGTAAATATATATTATATATATATGGACAGAGGGTAAATACTTATAAATAATAACATCATCTAATCGTATATTTAATAGAGTTGGCAGTGCATACGAGTCGTGCTGACAAACTTGTCACAGGGCGGCGCGGAGTAAACATGGAGCTGTCGGAGCTCGGCTCGTAGCTCGACTGGTAGCTCGACTGGTGACTCAGGCCTGGTTAGTGATTAATTAGTTAGTTATTATGTGATTCTCTTATTATCTTATTGTCGACTCTTATTACATCTGCCTGTATATATATATTCGTCATCGGCCGGGCTGGTCTGGTTTGCTTCTGCCTGGTCGTCCTTGTTCGTGCATTCCGCGGCCCGCCATAGATAGCATTGTTGACCGCTTATCTCTTGCCTCGCTTTATCTCCATCCTCACGTGCTTCATCTGAACGGTCTCAAAATATCGACTCATGGAGTCCTTCACCCGCAAGGCCGCGCGCCTCAAGATCGGCATCGATCTCAAGCAGCAGGCCGACGGCTTTGTGCCCTCGTACACCACGCTGGACCGCATCGAGGGCGAGGTAACCATCCAGGCAGACCGCGACACAAGCTTTGACCACATTGCCATTACTTTTGAGGGTATGACATTCCCTTACGTGGAATCCCTGCTGGGATATACATGTAGGGCTAACCATTGCAGGAACTTCCAAAGCCAGCGTGCAGCGTCAGGGCACCATGGCCCATCCCTCCAACGACATCAGCGCCATCCACCCATTCCTCAAAATGCGCCAGCCCATCGACCAAAACAGCTACCCGGAGCCGCGCCAGTTCAGCCCGCGCTGTCTGTACAAATTCCCCTTTACGTTTGTCGTGCCCGAGCAACTACTCCCCCAGAGCTGCAGCCATGCCACCGACAACCCGCATCTGCAGGCCGCGCACATGCAGCTGCCGCCGAGCCTGGGCGACCCGATGATGGCCAGCGACGGCAAGACGCTGCTCGACGACCTCGCGCCGCAGATGAGCGAGATTCTGTATCGGATCCGCGTGAGCGTGTTCAAGCCGAGTGCCACGGACGCCAAAATGGTGCCGATTGCTGCTGTCGCGAAAAAGATCCGTGTGGTCCCGGCCAGTATCGAGCAGCCGCCGCTCGAGGTGACGTGCAATTGTACTAATGACTACCGCACGCGCAAGGAAAAGGACGTCCGCAAGGGTCTTGTGGGCAAAAAGACTGGCCGTTTGGTCATGGCTGCGGCCCAGCCCAAGCCGCTGCAGCTTCCGCCGCCAGGCGAGCAGACTGACTGCGCCGTGAGCAGCCATCTTACTGTCCATGTGCGGTTTGACCCAGAGAACGACGAGCAGCCGCCGCGGCTAAAGACGCTGTGGAGCAAACTGCGCGTGTTGACGTACTTTTCAGCGGAGCCCTGGACCACTTTTCCCTCAAAGAACACCACCATGATGTGGAACTCGATGCAGGGCTTGTATACCGAGACGGTGGATCTTTCATCCATGTGTGTCTTGTCGGCGCAGTGGGAGAAGCATGTTGCGTCAGACAGCGTGCGTCGCGGCTCGCTCGAATCGACAGCTTCGGAGAATAGCGTTACAGGCCCGTCAGCCTCGTATGCCGGCAAGAGCTTTTATACTGCGTCTCTTATTGTTCCTATTTCGTTACCCAAAACAAAAGCATTCGTCCCGACCTTTCATTCCTGTCTCAACTCGCGCGTGTACGCACTGGATTTGTCTCTGTCGTTCCAATCGCCCAGTGCCAAAGTTCTTGCCTCCAGTGTTTCTCTCAAAATTCCCGTTCAGATTACATCCGCATACCGCGAGACCGCTACAAGAGACACGTCCGACCCGGTTCTCTCACAGATGCAGGTGGAAGAGGAATTCTTCCGCCCGCGCAGTATTGCACCGCCGAGCGAAGAGTACCTAGAGCAGGCGTCGTTGAACCGGGCATCCACGTCAGTGGCAGGAGATGTTCCGGAAGAAGAGGACAGTAGTCCGCCAGATTATGCCATGGCCATGCAGAATATGCGCGCGCGCACGTCGTGTCCGCGGCGGACGGATTATATGATGCTGGCTGCATGTTGATTTTTTTTTCTCTCTCTATATTGTTTCTTCTTTAAGTTTATATTTGTTAGAATACCCGTTTAGTACAGGATTTACGATTAGTGACGACTATATTCTAATGTTATAATACATAATTTGATATTATCCAGCCTTGACCGCTGCATTCCCTTGCTGAACATCATTTTCAGTACCAGACTGACTCTTCTTACCAAACAATCGGGCAAACACCGTCCCAATCTGCTGGATTCCGCCGTCAATCAGCGGGTAGAAAATAACCATGAGCAGCGTCAACCACAGCCATATAATCGCCACCACCACCCACGCCGTGAAAAACTGTGATCAGTCAGTACTTTTTTTTATTCTTCGAGTCAAGTCAGGAAAGGGGACTGGCAGCCATACCTTTCGCCCAAAAATATAGTGACTGCCGTACATCGGCAGCGGCCATATCACCCAGTGGCCGAGAAACGTCGCCACCGACCAAAACGCCGCGATGCGCGCCCACCGTTTGAGCTCGCGGTCTTTGGACGGACGCACCCGCAGCACCGTGCTCTCTCCTTGCTGCGTCTGATAACCTTCTTCCTGGTCTGACGAAGAAGACGAGTCCGACTCAATCTTGCCCAGCGCAAGCCTCTCGCTCTTAAACAGCGCCCAATCATACGCCTGCGGCTTGCCCGCGATAAACGTGAGAATAATCGAGTACGGAATCGGCGAAAAGGCAGATGCCACGGTGCCGTACACGCACGGCAGAACCCGTCCTGTCGAGGCAACGGTCACCTCGCCCCCAAACCTGTATGCGCAGCCCAGCCAGACGGCGAGCCCCGTGGCGAGACCCAGGATGGGCGCCAGGATGGCGGCGGTGGTGGTTTGGCGGCGCCAGAGCACGGTGAAGGCCATGGGGAAGATGCCGGGACATGTTACGACGCCTTTTATTTATCAGTTATACTTTTCCTTTATTCCGGAAAGCGAACCAAAAAAAAAAAAAAAAATGGGAGAGTAGTACCAAGCATATACAAAGTCCACTGCAAATCCGCGCCGACATAGTACAACATTGTACTAAACGCGGCCGAAAACAGCGCAAAGCCCACCACGCCGACATGGCTCCAGCGAATAATCTGCGCATCGGACGCGTCGCGGTTGAAGTATTCGCGGTAAATGTCGAAACTGATAATCGAGCTGACCGCAATGACCTGCGCGGAGAGCGTCGAGGTGACGGCCATGAACGTGATGAGCACGACGGCTGCGGCTCCGCCAGGGCCCGCGATGGTTAGGGCTGAGTACGGCAGGACGAGCCCGGAGCTGACTTCGGATGTTGTCATGCGCTGGGAAATTATCATTATTAGCATATTTTTATGTACTTTTGTGTTTTTACACGGGCGGGCTTACGCGAGGGTAGGTGGGGAAAACAGGGTTGTTTTCCAGCCCAATGGCTACAGAGCTCATGACTGTCCCCAGGGCCCAGGGAATGGCAAAGTATGCGATTCCTCCGATTGTGTAGCCTGGAACGACGGCCGCGGGCGAGGCGGCAAAGGCTTTGATGAAGTAGCTCGTGTCCATCTTATCAATTCCATTAGTCTCATATACATTGTCTCATATACATTTGATATGTCAACGGATGGGAGACTCACAATGACGAGGCCAAAGTTACCGCAGATGTGAATTATGCCAAAGAGGATTGCCTGCCACTAAGGTTACTACCAGTATTCGACATTTTTTGTTCATTCATTTCTAGGGCAGAGACGTACATCTTTCGACGTCATGGTCAGATACGTCCCCTGCACATTGCCCGACACCGGGTTGCGCGCAGACGCTGCCTTGACGAGGTCGTACAGCTGCCCGATCGAGCCGACCTCGTTGTATGTAATGGCCTTTATGGAAAAGTAGCATGCGATGAGCACGATGACGACGGTGTGGAAGTAGTCTGTTAGGAAGCTGTCGGTTTCTTGTTAGTACTTTTAACCTCGCTTTCTCTGCAAGGATCCATATGGACGTACGTCGCTTTGATGCCGCCGACAAACGTGTACAGCGACACGCCGAGGGGGAGAAGAAACGTTGCTGCGATGACATGCATTCCGGTCCTGAAAAAGTCAGCACACTTTTTTTTTTCATGTTTAAAGGAATAGAACGAACATGGCTGAAATCACCGCCGACGCGCCCAGCAACATATTCGCACACGCAAAGATATTATTCACCAAACACAACACCAAAAACACCACATGCGCCACCCGCCCATATCGCACGCGCACTACCTCGAGCGAGGTATGCGCTTCGGGAATCTTGCGTTTGCAGGATACACCCAGCAGCGCAAAGAAGACGATCATGGGACTGCAGCCCGCGGCGAACCAAAAGGGGCCGGCGACGCCGTAGTTGTAGCCGACCAGACTGGAGCCGAGCAGCGCGGTAGACCACAGCCAAGACTATTGGGATTGTTAGATCTGGATGCATATAGAGAGGTATGTATAGAAGCAGGCGTACAGATACGACAGCCGATGCGGTCAGGCCGGTGCGGACGGTGCGGTTTGCCGTCATGAACCTGTGTCTGTCAACACCACAAGACATGTAGTAAGCATGGGTGAGATGAGACTAACATTTCCGTCTTTTTGTTGTCTTCGCCGAGGGTCTTGTTTAGCAGGCGCGTGACAAACATCATGACTACATCTATCAGCTCATGGACCACCAACAAAATGTCTCTGTCTCTATGCACCCACCGACAGCAACAATCATCCCGACAACCACGACAATCACATAGCCGACTGCCTGCGACAGCGGCGGCTGCACTGCCGAGCCTGCTCTCGTGTCCATTTTTACGTACTGTACAAAATACGTGGACGTGTTAGCCTTAAAGACTTGGTCAAGTGAGACCTACGATACAAGTGAGAACTATAGCAGGGTTTATATGCAGCGATCCCGGTATATGGGTCGGCCTGCTTTCCATCATCGTGCATATTAGTAGCAGCTTGGTTGTTTGCTGATGCAGAATACTGCGCTTAAATGGCGTGATCCCTTTTTTTATCTTCAAGAAGTTTAATTGTTCTCTAGCTTGTCGATCATCTGCCTCTGCTATATACTGGGCGATGGTGTGACGCGCCCGTGGTCTGAATGGACGGATATTGCGCAACGAGACGAAATTTTTTGCAAAAAAATGAAATAGATCCTAATGAAATACTCTGTAGATCCTAATGGGGGGTTCTCAATTTTGATCTTTTTGAGGTTGCGGGACTGGAATTTCCTAATTGGGTAGTTTCCGTGATCGGCTAGCCCTAATTGATCACCTCCAGTTAGTCAATCAGTCATGAATCCCAGGAATATGGAAAGTGAGATCCAAGTGGTGGGTTTTTATGAATACCCCGTAATAAGATTGTAAAAGGAGGTCTCGGCAGGATCAATAGCCTGCAACTACCGGCGGTTAACTTCTGCATGTGTTGAGGGTGATCGCGCAATCGTGGCCCACCGTGAGGTTATCCCAAGCAGCCAGCGGGGTACTGCATCATGCGTCATTGCTGGGGTTGTTTTGTACGGAGGATGTAAATATTGAATTACTTTATTTTTATTTTTTATTTTTTTCCTATACACTGTTCTTTTCTCAGCTGAAACAGCACTTGCAATTGATCAATTGAAGTGACAATGGCCTCCCGCAAGAGCCTTATCCTCAATGCCTTTGTCGAAATGTGTAAGCCTGCATTCCTGACATCAATTGATATCAATTGATATACTTCTAGACTGACCGGACAAAGGCAGCGGCCACCAGTCGCCCGGCCTCTGGACTCACCCCAACGACGAGTCCTGGCGCTTCAACGACGTGCACCACTGGGTCGAGCTGGCCAAGCTGCTCGAGGCCGCCAAGTTCCACGGCATCTTCATCGCAGACGTCCTCGGCGGCTACGACGTCTACAAGGGTCCGCGCAACCTCGACCCAGCAATCATCTCAGGCGCACAATGGCCTGTCAACGAGCCCCTGGCTGTCGTCCCAGCCATGGCTGCGGCCACCAAGAATATCGGCTTTGGCGTCACCGTTGCGACGACGTACGAGCAGCCCTACCACCTTGCCAGGCGTCTGTCGACTGTTGACCATCTTTCCAACGGCCGGTAAGTTCTTTCTTCAGACTCTTAAAAGACCAAAAGCTAACGGATTAGACTTGGGTGGAATGTTAGTCTTTCCCGCGTCAAATTGATATCAATTGATTATGTTAATTATTAGATTTGTAGATTGTAACCGGCTATCTCGACTCTGCCGCGCGCAACCTTGGACGCGCCGAGCAGCCACAGCACGACGACCGCTACGCCATCGCCGAAGAATACGTTAAAGTCACGTACAAACTGTGGGAATCGTCGTGGCGCGACGACGCCGTGGTGCGCGACAGCGAGCGCCGAGTGTACACCGAGCCCTCGCGCGTGCGCCTCATCAACCACGTCGGCAAACACTACACCGTGCCTGGGCCTCACATCTGCCAGCCCAGTCCGCAACGCACCCCGCTGATTCTGCAGGCTGGCACGTCCAAGGCCGGCAAGACGTTTGCGGCCCAGCACGCCGAGGCCATCTTCGTCGCAGGCCACAGCCCGTCTGTCGTAGCCAAGAACATCGCCGAGATCCGCGAGCTGGCACGCACCGAGTTTGGCCGCGACCCATCCAGTCTCAAGTTTCTCGCCCTGTTCTGTCCGGTCCTGGGACGTACCGAAGAAGAAGCAGCCCAGAAATTCGATGCCTTTAGAGCGCTCGGCTCGATTGAAGGCGCGCTCGCCCTGTTTGGCGGCTGGACCGGCATTGATCTGAACCAGTACGCCGACGACCAGGAGCTGCGCCATGTCGAGAGCAATGCCATTCGGTCTGCCGTCGAGGGCTGGTCCAAGGCATCGCCGAGTGTGTCCAAGTGGACAAAGACGACTGTCGCTCAGCATATCACCGTGGGTGGCCTGGGCGCGACCTCTGTAGGCACGCCGCAGCAAATCGCCGATGAGCTGGAGAGATGGGTTGCCGAGGCTGATGTTGACGGTTTCAACTTTGTACGTTTTTTTTGCTCCCCTTTTCACTATGTTTCGTGTCCTAACTTCCCAGGCGTACGCTATCAAACCCGGCTCATTCGTCGACATCATCGAGCTCCTGCTGCCGGAACTGCGCAAACGCGGGCTGTTTTGGAACGACTATGCAGTGGATGGAGGAACATACCGCGAAAACTTCTTTGGCAAGCCTGGCCAAACCGGTCCTCGAGACGATCATCCGGCCGCCAAGTATCGGTGGAAGGCTGGTGTTGAGGCTGCTGACCATAAAATCCCGGACAACTAGTGGAGTTTGACATCTCAATTGATAAATTTAAATAGTCCCAATGACAATAAACGTGTAAAAAACTTTATCATGACATCACATTTTGTACCAAACTTAAGAAAGTAAATAACATTATTTTTATCCGAACGCCGAGTATGCCACTGGTATAACCCAAACTACGTCAACATATCATCAAGCTTCTCTCCCAAAACCTCCTCGATGCTCTTCACCCACTTGCGTGCTTCTCTCTCCACCGTTTCGTCTTCATCTTCCATTAGTTCGCTGATATACGGCAGCATCTCTGGAAGCAGGCCCAGCCACTCTTCGCCCAACCGCTCGGTCAGCGCCTGCTCGGCTTTCAGTGCTGCCAGACGCGTGTGCGGGCTGTCGCCACCTTCAGCTGCCGCAGAGGTCGACGGGCGGAGGTATTTCATGATTGCAGAGTTCATCTCCTTGTAGTTGTCCGGGGAATCGGCAGCCACGGCGAGTTCGGTAATGGCGGGAATAACCTCGGAAATGATTGCAGCTGCTGTCGATGAGCTGGTGGCCTGCGGGAGCTGGGAGATGAGGGCTTCCGAGATGCCGCTGAGGTGTGACGGCGATTGCCAGAAGCCTGTAATTATTTATTAGCTAGTGTATTTCTACTTTTCTTTTGTCAAACTTACCATCTTGGTCGTGCTCGAATGCGGACGTCAATGTTCGTACTGTTGCTAGCCACAAGCCTTTGGACTCCTTTGAGCTGGGTTTGCTCGTCTTGAGCACCTCGATGGCATTGTCGAGGATATAGCTAGAGTAGCTAGTAACAATAGACTTGAGCGTGCCAAAGAAAGTCTGCAAGAACTTGTAAAACGAGGTGAGTCGTAACAGACGGCCTTCAGCATCAGCCTTGGACAGTCCGTTGGTCGCCCACTGAACAAGATCCATGAACAACGGACGGAACACCGTGTCGTTGAGTTTGTAGATCATCTTGATGGCAACACTATTGACGATGCTCTCGATTGCATCGAGCTCGGCTTCTTCAAACTGCGAGTCTTCTGGAGTCGACGGCTGTTCCCTGCGAAGATCAAATGCCTTGTGTAGGAGTTTGGTGAGAGTGCCGACGTGTTTGACAGTATCGGACTTGGGGTGTTTGTCGATGGCAAGACTGATAATGTCAAGAGCCTCCTTGGTAGCGACAGATCCTGAGGTGGTGGCTACAGACCACTTTCTCTCCACTGCACTAAATGAGTCTTTGACGTCGACTTTCTTGGCGATCAGCTTCAAGGTATCGCGGCGAGCGTCATCGCCTTCATCGGATAGCTCGAGCTCGGCTGATTTGAAAGAAAGCTCCAGGATTTTATCAAGGTTTTTGCTTGACATCATGTACGGAACTTGGACAAGCAAGGCCGAGAGCAAGGAAAAGACGGCGTTGTGCAGAGGTTCGTTGACTGTTTCATTCTCCATGCTGATTTCCAAAAGGTTAAGCGACCTCTTGAGCGTTTCAGGGAGCGTCGGAATCACAGCTTGACCCAGAACTTCTGCCACTGATGCGAGACATAAAACGCCTATGACACGGATCTTGTTATCTTTCTGGCCAATACAAGCATCACTAGCAATGACCATGGCAGCTGGTACCACTTTTTCAGGGTCCTTTCGTCCGTACTTCTCCGCAATGCGGTCGATGCAAGCGACAGCAGCGTGTTTGAGCAGAGGATCGTCAGACGATTTGACAATATCGACAAGGAAGGCGATAAAGTCCAGGACCCGGTTTTGCGATGCACCGTCACGTTCGGGAGTTTGGCGGAGACGGGTTTCCAAAAGGCGAAGGACCTTGCGTCGCACGTCTACACTTGGCCTTTGAAGGAGTTGCTCGACAGTGTCAAGGAAGTCGACAAGAGACAGGACGCCCAAGACCGACGCAAGAACTTCACTGCATGCGTTGCTGACAGGTTTGACGTCGTGAACTGCGTCTGCCAATGCCAACACTTGTTCGAGAATTTGAGAGAAAAGAGCACCAACGACTGCCGTTTTCTCTTCGTCGTCAGAGTCAAAGATGGCTTTCATTTGTGAGCCTAGGGCAGGGTTCTTGAAAAAGTACGCAAGTGACCGAAGCAGCGTCTCTGTAACGACGTACTTGTCATCGGCCCCTTCGTTCCCAATGCCCAAAAGAACAGCAGAGATGCCAGGTTTGGGTTTCAGGCAGTCGCTGACCAAATTGAGATATTTCTGATAGCTAACAAGTTGAACTTGTGGGTCGAGGTTGTTCACAATGCTTGTCACCAAGCTAGACACGTTCTTGTCGAGACCATGGCGATTCGCAAGCATTGCCAGGACTGCAAACAGAAAATCTTGAGCGCCAAGCTTGGTGACCAAGGCTTGGAATAGTCGCTGCCGGCGATGAGACGGGATATGCTCAAACGCAGCTGTAAAGCTGAGCAGCAAGTCGGATGTGCCGGCGACAACATCGCGTTTTTGGTTGCGTAGCGATTGAACAAGAACGGGGACGACTTGGTCGATTGTCTGGTCAATAACCATGACCGAGTAGTCGTCATCTTTCTTAAGAACACTGGATCCCATAAACGTGAAAATAGGCATCACACTGTGGAGCACTTGCTCAGGGGCAATGACGGCAAGACTGGAAACCAACAGCAAAGCTGTATTTTGCACCTGCGGACTTTCTGTGGTACGAACGCAATCCACCACCAAGTCCGCTCGGATTGCTGAAGTATCGAACAAAGGCTTGGGTGATGATTTGCTCTTATTGACGATTGCCAGAAGGCTGCCGAGTGCCAGACTAAGAAGATAGCCCAAGCCCGATTCGATGCGGGACTTGAGAAGGTGAAGAGCGGCCAATGCTTTGAACAAGCTTGGGGTGATTTCAGGGTGCTCGTCAGGAATCGAGCTGTCGACAAGTTCAAGAATATATGTCACCTTTTCTACCACTTCGTTCAATTCTGTCGAGCCTACAGCCGAAACAGCATTGTTCTGATTAGTGCGACGCCTCTTTGGAGAGGGGCTGTGGCTTTCCAAGGTAGCAACAAGCCGGGGGATTTTTTCAAGGAGCTCGGTGAGAATAGTACCAGGAAGCTGCACATTGTGAAGTGTTTCCCTTGCGTCACCTTGAACTGCGACATTATCACTAAAAGATAGGTCGAAGATACGGCGTGATGTAGAGACCTGTCTTTCTGGGCCGAACTTGCCCCATATCTGTGTGATGCGTGCAAAGACTGCAGATACAAAGGCCGGTCTGGTTTCGTCGGTAGATTTTTCAACATTATACAAAAGCACGTTCTCTGCATCCTTGTCCTTGGCGCTCACAGTGGCGACAATCTCTTGCTCAAGCTCAGCACGGAAAAGATTTTCTCCAGTGCAAATATCCGAAACCTCGGCCTCCGAAAGAGAGCGCCATTTTTCAACCAGTGGAGACAATTCTTTGGTTCTTGTCATCGAGCCGATCTTATCCACGCCGTTGACAATCTTCAAGAGTCGAAGCTTGACGCTGTAAACTGGTGTGAACACAACATGAGAACACAAAAACGACAGGAAACCCTGCCTCAGTGACTTTTTCAAGTCTGTGGAAGACTCGTCATTGTTGGATCCTTTTAGCGCCATTTGCAACGTGGAGACAATGTAGGTTTGATCCTGAACATAACCTTCCAATCCGTTCACCAAGACCTCAGTTACTTTTTGTACGTCACGAGTCGACATCCAGGCCGGAGAAGATTTCTTCGTTTGCGTATAAAGAGTGTCTTCAGCCCAGACCGCGACACTGTCTTCTTTCTTGGCTTTTCGTTGTATTTTGAAGAGATTCTCGACAAGCTTGGCGCTTTCTGTTCGAATTGCTTTTGATGGGTCTGCCAGCGCCGCAATAACATAGGGAACCAAGGCCTGCATGTCAACTACAGAATCGGCCGCCTCTAGCGATGCAGAGATGTTTTTCAACGCAGCAACACGAAGACGAACTGCGTATGGACCGGAAAACATCCGGACGAAAAAAGAGATGTACTGAGGTTTTTGGGCCAAATAAGCCTTTCCAAGAACCGGAAGGCTGCAGACTTGTTCCCATTTCTGGGGGGCATCCAGTGCGAGAGTCAAGGTGCGTACCAACCTATCAAAAACAGGCTCACTTCGTTCGGCAAGGAAAGAAGACAAAGGCAAAGACTCTTCAGCTAACGACTGAAGCAAAGGTGTAAACGTGTCAACCTCTGGATCTTCTGCGTCTACCATTTCAACGTCTTCTGTCGGTGGAAGTGTGGGTTTCGCTTCAATAGTGAGCTGCAAAATGCGCTGCAAGTTGTCGATATCCATGTCTGATTCGGCGGTGACGGCTTGCAGAAGAGGCCGATAGGTGTTGGACTCTCTCAAAGTTTGGACAAAGTCAGAAACGTGGGTTTGAATGTCTAGGGCCTCGAATGAGTCACCGCTATGCTGAGAACGGATTGCAGTATTCAGAATCATTTTCAAAGCAGTTTTGCTAGTAGCCTCATCCAATAAGCCTCGCTCAAAAACAGACGATATGACACCCATTCGGGATTCAGAGCCGTTATTCTGCATGTCGTTCAGACAGCCTTCTACTAGTCCCAAAAGAAGTCCGCTGGCTTTATATTGGGTAGCGACGTCAGCTAGCAAGTCAATTGGATTTTCGAGCTTCAGAAAAGAGCGGACCACTTTCTTTGGCAGGGAAGGCTCGTCCTTTTTCTCAGCCAGAACCGCCAAAGTGACCATGGCCGAATTAACAGTTTCTTGGGTCCAAGACCCCGAGACTGCAGTCATCAAAGTATTGATCACGTCTTCTGTCAGCGCAGCCTTTGTTCCAAACACTACAATTATCATGTGGCAGCCAATTATCAATTCCGAGACTTTCTTCATCGCCAATCCATGGTTGAGAACGGGCAAAAGTCTCATGAAGATATCTTCATGGTTTTTCTTCTCGACATCGCGACGGCCCGAGCGGGCGGAATCCAGCATTTCTGAGCATGCTTGAGTGGTGATTCCTGACCAGAAAACGAGCAGACCATGGTAATGGGCTTTTTGCTTTGATACCTGAATGGTATAATTGCTGAGAGCCGAGAAAAAATCTTTATTCTTGACCGCGGTGCGAATGATGGCGTCTCGAGGAGGATTGATGCGACTTTCTTTATAAGGGACAAGGTAATTGAAAGCGGGGGTCAGGTCTTTCGGCAGGATGTTTAGTAGACCGAGGAAAATAGGGAGCGAATGATATGGAAGGAAGGTGAGGATAAGGAAAGCGGTATTGTACTCATGAACGCTATCAACCGTTAGAAAAGAAAAACTTCAATTTCAGATTACCATGTGCTCTTACCGAAATCGCCTCACGAGCCAATCCAACGCCTTGAGCGCTGGAGTCAGCTGTAGCCTTCCACCAACCAAAGCCATGAATGATTCCAAAACAGCATCAAGATCTTTGTTCTGCGCTGCGGTCATCTCAGACCGATCTTCGGTCTTGCTGTGCTGACTGAAAATTGTTCGATCGAATTCTGCGAATCGTGTGTCCAGCTGACACAGTTCTCGGAAGCCTTCGTGACATATTTCGTATATTGTGTGAAAATCTTGCGATTTTGCAGTTTTGTGGTCGAAAATCAGGGACTTCGAGTGAGCAACCTGTTGCGCCTTGAGGTCAAGAGGATTTGTTGATTTGGACGCAATCTGCGCCAACTGCGCGGAGAGCGAGGTAGCCATCTTGGTGGGATAAGCGGTTAAAATTCGTCACCGAAAACTGCCCATCCCTCCAGAGCGAGGCGGTACGAGGGGAGATCGAAGGTGGACGAGAGTCTGAAGATTCGAGATTGTCGCGGCGGAAAGTTGAGACTCCAAAAAATTGTTTTCTCGGGAGGGCAATTTTTCGCGGGTCGGTGGAGCTGGCGGTGGAGCCGCAGCAAGTCTAGCCGGCAGCGTCATAAAGGAAGGCGCGACGCAGCAGCGCATTTGCCCGCCAGACAGCGAGAGCATGGATCTCACGACCTCCAAGGTTAGTTTTTTTTTCTTTTGAATCAAATTAATATTTCATTTATGTACTGACATTTGTTCTATAGGGAGCGCAGTCGGTCCCCAAATTTGCCAGCTTCAAGCCAAAGTCAGCTCCGCCGCCCGCGGAGTCACGTCGCGAGGAAAGGCCGCGAAAACGAGACGAATCTCCTCAACATAAGTCTAGACATCGCAGTCACCGGCATCGTTCTCGCTCTCGTGAAAAAACCTCTCGTCGTGAGTCTCGAAGGGACAGGAAACTTCGCGAGGATGATCAACAAAAAGCGCATCAACCTAACCCAAAATCGGCTGCTGAAGAAACGTCGGATTTGTACGTCATCGATCGCAAGGGGGATGTGTATAATGTGACTTACGGCACTATTCATCGCTACAATATACCACCATATCGTCGTATTGGCCATGGGAGAGTGCTAGGCCTGCCCAGTAGGTTCAAGATTGATCGCAACTACAATGACGACGGCACAGTGCTCATCCGCGCCGATGGATGGCACGAAGATGGAGCGCGGCACAAAACAAGAAGCCTCCTGGCTAAAACCGAGACAAGGGAACCTCGGCTTTTTCGTATGCGTCAAGATATTCTCTCCGATGCCGATGTCGGCCAGGACTATGTACCCTTGAGCTCCCATGGTAGTAGAAAGCGCCGGCGAATACTAGGCGAGCCTTTGCCTAACGAAATATCAGACGATGAGGCAGATAAATATGGCTATCGATCGATTCAGGGAAAGGCAAAACCCGAGCAAGATATCCCAAGCGACATGGAAGCTACGTCTGCGTCGGATAGCGATGTTGAAGGGCATGCTTTCAAATGGGAGAGAGAGGTCAGAAAAAAGAATTCAGAGTTGTTGAGGAAAGCAGAGGAGAATCCTACTAGTGTTGAAGGTTGGCTAGAGGCCATCGATTATCAACACGTTCTTTTGAGTGGCGCAGACGGCCATCGGCAGCTGACAGGCGCTGAGAGAAGAAGCCTGGCGGATATCAAATTATCACTTTATGATAAGGCTCTTAAGAAGGTTGGCAATCGCGAAGGAAAGGATCGTCTTTTATTGGGTTATTTAAACGAAGGGGCGAATTTGTGGGAATCGAAGAAGCTTAGGGAGCAGTGGAATGCTATTCTCAAGCACAATCCTGGCTACATTGGCCTGTGGGTGCGCTACTTGGACTTTCGACAAAGCGAGTTCCTCGATTTTACTTATGAGCGTTGCAAAGACATCTACCTGGACTGTATGAAACTCAATGCGTCGAGTTCGGACAATGAAGAAAAGAACATGATATTGACCTATCTGTTTCTACGAATGACCCTTTTTATGCGGGAAACTGGCTTCTCCGAGATTGCTGTTGGTCTATGGCAGGCTGTCCTAGAGTTTACACTATTCCGTCCGGCTGAATACACGGGGATCTCGGAAAGTGGGATTTTGTCTACGTTTTCGTCCTTTTGGGAGTCGGAAGTCGCACGGATAGGTGAAGCTGGGGCAAAGGGCTGGAAAAGCGGCAAAGATGCGGATTTGGAAGTGGCAGTTGCTGGGTCACAGACAGAACTTGAATCAAATTCACTGTTCTCGTCATGGTGCAAGGCAGAAACGCGGTTGAATCACAGTGCTCGCCTGCCTGCGCGATCAGTGGACGAGGTAGAGAATGACGATCCGTTTCGTGTCGTATTATGGTCAGATATTGAACAATTTCTGCCCTTTTTTGTGAATTGGCAGGATTCGAATCTTCTGGTTGAAAGATTTCTTGCTTTCTGTTATTTGCCTCCATTGAACTCGCTAGAAGCTTCCAATTCCTCTGGCGGTGACATCTTCCTTCGCAATGAAATCATGCATTTCTCGGATGCTTCAATCACAAAGGCCCTTGAATTCAAGCGCGAGGAGTCGGAGAAAGATGGCCCTGAAAAGCTGTTTGAGTTGCCGGTGTTGCAAAACTTGATACACAATGTTGATTCTCTTTTTGCGAGTCAGCACTGGTCTTCATCACTCGCGGCATGGAAAACTGCAATACAAAACGAGAACTCGATTCTGGACGCCGAATGGATCCGACGAGCCTTAAGGCTATTAGTCGATGCTTCTCCTCAAGATGATAGTCTGGCAGAGCATACACTAGCCGTGGAATACGCCATTAATGCCAAAGAAGCAAAGAAGTATGCGAAATCGCTCCTGAAAAAGCGGTCGTCTAGTCTTCGGCTTTACAACGCTTATGCTCTCATGGAGGTTCGCACTGGTAATTTCTCAGCAGCAACCCACGTATGGGCAACGACACTTTCAATGTTTGCAAATATATCAGAGGCACAAAAGCTCGAATACGGCCCACTAATCCACAGTTGGATCTGGGAGTATATGACATCCAATAAGCCAACTCAGGCGCTTGGACTGCTCATGTCTGTTCCTAACCTCAGCGTTGATTTAAAAGCACAGGAAGAGATATCAGCCCAGAAAATTTTTACACCAACTGAACACCTGAAAGCTGTTCGATTTTTTGACGAATTCTCAGACCACTCTCTTTCCGTTAAGAACTTGAGAGCATTCGCGGCATGGGCTAGTCTTGCTGTCATCTTCCGCTATCTAGCTGATTCTTCCGACCTTTCATCGGCAATTGGCATATATACAAATGCCTGTAGTCGTCTTGCCTCTTCCTCTCAGATTCCTCCTGTCCATAAATCATTCGCTCTAGAAGTGTTGCACCAACACCGATCACGCCTACTATTCCATCACATCGCAACCAAACAAGCTTACAAACCAGCGGCGATAAGGGAGTTATTGCTTGAAAGCTTGAAGCTTTTCCCTCACAACACGGTCATTTTATCGTTGTTTACGTGGAACGAATCCCGATTCCGAATCGACGAGCGAATTCGCGACGTCCTGCTCACGTCCTCGTCTCACTTACCTGGCATGATTTCTAAGAACAATATTCCAATCACATCATCTCTGCTCACCATCTTTAATGAGCTCGCCCGGCCGATATACTCGGGCTCAACTGTGCACTCGGCTCGCGCAGCATTCGAGCGCGCTCTGTCACCCGACACCCCAAGCACCACAACGGAAAATCCAAACTCATTCCTATCTCCATCCCTCTCTTTGTGGAAATTATATATTTATTTTGAACTACACGTCGCAAAAAACCCTGCCGCCGCGAAACGCGTATACTACCGAGCACTGCGAGCCTGCCCTTGGTCCAAGGATATCCTGATGCTCGCCTTCAAGGATAGCCTATGGAATGGCAAAGACTTTGACGATTGGTGGGAGTTGAAAAAGGTGTACAACGTGCTTATTGACAAAGAGCTGAGGCTGCATGTTGAAATCGACGACGCGTTGTTTGACGAGGCCGAGAGTATTGCTGTTCAAAAGGAACAAAAAAGAGTAAGAGAGATGGGGAGGTCACGGGAGCGAGGGAAGAGGATTAAGGGAGTTATTGATTTGCCGGATGATAGGAGTAGCGATGGCGATGTTGACATGAGCTAGTAAAGCTGGACAATTTTACATAGTTATTACTCTGGTGGTCTATGACATAGTTCGTGCAGATTGTGATTATATTCAACTGTACAACAAAAAAAGTTGGGACAATGCACAAGCCCGAATCAATCCAAACGCTATACATTTCTCTAAAATTAAAAACAAATAAACAAACTAATCCCAAGACAAATCAGAAGTGCTCTTTCCAAAACTTAAACCTGATATCCCTCGATGAGGACTCTTTGGCGGCCTCTTGAATTTCTCGAGCGGCGGCATTAGGCCCACAGAAATACACACCGATGTCTGATCGCTCCAGGCCTGGAAGATACGACTGATCAATAAGGCCATCGCGCATGGCACCAAATAGTCTGTGAAAGTCCGGGCGGCCAAAATTCGTACGCGACTTGAGCTCGGTCAGCGGATCCAGTTCGGTACCGACAGAATTGAGATAAATGTTGGCGGTGGTATCGTTGTCCAGACGCTGGGTGAGATAGGTGTGGATGCGCAGGAATTCCGGGGCGCCCTGGCTGTCGGCAGAGATGGCAGATTGCTGCTCGAGCGAGGAGAGCAGGGCCTGGAACCATTCAAAGGAATTCGTGTCCTTGCAGATCCAGATAAACTCGACACGGCGCAGTCGTCGTGGTGGGTTGGGACCGCCGCGTAAATGCCAAATGTATTTTAGAATCGAGGCCCATGGAGTGACGCCAATGCCGGTGCCGACCAGGACCGCGACTTCGTTGTCAAAGACGTCTTCGGCTGGGGCTCCGTAGGGTCCGTCGACGCGTAAGGTGGGCATTTGCTGCCCGTTCTGCATCGCGATCTCGTACATGCCCATAGGATCAAGGCCCTCGAGGTCTTTTGCTTGCGCTGGACCGCAACCGAGTGCGTCACCCAGAGCTCTGGTGAAATCACCGACCTGGCGCACGTGTATGCTGATATAGGGGTCGAAGGGACATGAGGTGATGGTGAACGGATGCCACTGGGTGTTGGAGACCTCGGGAACTTGGATGAAGATCCACTGGCCAGCTTTGTATTTCATGCTGGGTTTGCGGAACTGCACCTCCATTGCATCGTATGGGTGGCGGATGACTTTGGTGATCTCGGTGCTGCGACGGGCTCGAATTTCGCGGTAGAGACGCTCGAGCAAATAGACGGCACCGCCCCAGAGCTCCCAGCGCCAGCCTTCGTATCCGATACAGTGATTCCAGAAATTGGCGCCCGCAAAAGGTGAGTATGGGTCGGTGGAGTCCCTGACGAAACAGCCCGTGGCGTGGGTGTAGAGAGCCAGCATAAAGGGGACGAACAGGTGATGTGTGTACCAAAAGGTCTCGTAGGACTGCTGTCGAATTCTTCGATGGGAAGTTGTGTATATAAGAAGCATACAGAGCAACATCACATGGCCAGTGATGCCGCCAGCTTGGGTATAGTGGATTTGAATAGCGGTCTCGGGCCGCAGTTGATTCTTTTCGACATTATAGAAATTGACATAATGGGCGGCGGTATGGATGATGCTGAATATGAGGAGCGAATATGCGACTTGTCGGTGGAACCATTGCGATTCATCGAGAGGAAACCATCGGATCTTTGGTCGGACGTATCTGAGGAGAGTGCGGCACATGGGGAAGAGGACCAGGGCGCCGTCCACGCTGAGACAGAGCCCGGCACCTCGTGAAATCCATACTGAATATTTTAACGTGTTGAGCGCGGCCAGTTTTGTGTTGGACGCTTGCAAATACCTGGAACTGGTCAGAAAGGCGTTCTTTGTGATCATGGGTTATACTAACCATCCGAGAGCAAAGATGCCGATATGGCTGCCCCAGAAGATGAAGTAAAACAACAGCTTGTTGAGTTTGAGCTGCCCTTTCCACCATTCTGTCGTGGCACCCATGTTTGCGTATAGATTCACAGACTGACCGACCAGCGATCAGCGTGTGCTGATTAGAGTGTAGTAAAGATGGCGTGGTGAATTTTAGCACCTCGGGGGTTTCGTCGAAATCAACAAGTCCTCGGCACAAATGGCTCCATTTTGAACGAAATCTTCACGGTGAGATGGCTGAGATCGAGTGCGATAGTTGCAATAGTCGAATTCTGCAGAGATGTAGTAGGCTCGGTCAGAGTAGTGCTTTCCAGGTCCACGAATCGATAGATCTGTTCTAGACGGCGCGTAGTTCGGATTGGTCGTAGTCAATAAGTTTTCGGTTTTGACGGTTCGAGTGGAGTCGAAGCGAATATCGTTTACACAGAGACCACAGGAAACCTTGAAGGTGAGAGAGGGTCAATGTGGTGGTCTGGGGAAGAGACAGAGACTTGGCAGGTGGAGGCGGCGGCGGTGGTTGGCGATGTAGCAAATACTAGCAACGTACTAGCCTCACAGACGAGTTGTTGTGTTCCCAACTGGGGCCTAGGCTGGCCGCATCATTTCATAGCTAGTCCAATCAGTGCTGCTGATTTCTCGGCGCTCGCAGTCTAATTATAACTTGCATGGCGTGCAAGGTGACGCAGACTGGTCCAGTCGGTCGGTGTTTCTCTCATAGATCCCAGTCGCCCCTGCAGGGACCGTGTCGATATGACTGCTACATATTGGATTCTTCTTCTCCAGTCAGCGACCGGAAACAGAAGCATGCGAGACGAGAGAGCACTGACTCTTCTGCTGTTATTGTGACTTGTGAAGAAGGACTGAGAAACTGCAGTATGGAGGAAGCGGTGGGCGCAGGAGCAAATCACCGCGCGGGGTTTCCAACCCTCAAAAAACAGCTAGCCATGTACGCCCTGTGATTGGCCACTGCTACTGGCGCTAGGCCCGGACCACCAAGTGGGGCCACTTTAAATACCAGCAAATCAGAAGCGGACTTGACACATCCACCCGCGCCTGCCGCTTTCGGCTGTTCTGTTCCCTCCTTCGTCACTGCAGAAATACTTACTAGCAACTCACTGACTACGGATCGCGTACTCTCAGGAAAAAGTTATCTTTAGCAAAGACGATATCTCCATGACTCGCAGCGTCTCACCACCAACACGAACTCTCCGGCTCTTCCTCCCGATGCAGTTCATCTCACCGATGCCAACCTCTTGTATTGTCAAAGCGCCTTTCGTGGCTTCGGCCCATCTCGTGTGCCCAGGTGTGATGCGGCCATTGCGATGAGCTGTGGGAAGAATGAGGTGCTCGGACGATCGTGTCCAACCTGATTGTGACGAGAATTGACGGGCTGATCTGATATCTATCAACTGATGCTTCTGCATTTCTTCTTCAACCACGCGAGATACAGACGCACCATGAAATGCCAAGCAGCCAAGACAACGTGCATGAACCGGGGTTGTTGTTCTATTCTCGTCTACAAAGTATGTACCCATAATCGAATTCTTCCGCTCGTCTACCATGTCTATTCTCACCTTGATGTTTTATTCTTGTGAATCTGTTCCAGACGCTAATGAGCCCATCCCAAGCTAAAGCAGCTTGCCGTCCTTGGCTTTCTGCACGTCCACCGTCCCCGTCACGCTTAGCTTGAGGCCGATCACCGCCATGGCCGTGCACCCGCGATCATCAGTGCCGTCTCTGCTTCGCGATTCGACAAGACCACCTGCAGCTTAGCGCCGCACTTTGCTCTAGCCTGGCCCAGTTGCGAATCGTCACACCGTGAGGGGTCGACCCTGCTACGGCCGTGCATGCTGGGCGAATGCAGCCCATCACAAAGCAAGCTCACTGGCTGGTCACGGCCATTTTTAGCAGGAATTGCAATCCCTGCTGCATCCGCTGCTGCTCCAATCAGACTCGATGCTGGAAACAAATCACACCAATGATCACTTTTTTTAGCATGCAGGCTCGCTTGGAAGCTGGCCGGGAGATGGCGGGGACTGCAAAACGAGCCTGGTCTGCTCTCTTTAATATTTACCTGAAGCTGGATTCCACTCTTGCAGATACCAAAGTCGTTTCGACATCAAGCACATCAACTTCAAAACGGCATGCAATAACCTGATATACAAACTCGAATATCGCACGAGTTGCCGCTGCCAGTCGGTCAGGTGGAATGCGACAGGACCTCCAAAAACTCCGCAACAACCCCGGTATCTACTCATTCTCGCTATAAAACAAACATTTTGGTCGACGGCACATATCAGCACAATGGGTCGCTTGATCAAGAATCACTGGGCACGTTTGATCATCCTCTCCGCTGCCGGATGTAAGCTTCCCTCGGATATTCTTTATGGATGATTTACTCACAAACTTGACGTTGTTCAGGGCAAGTCGGCGCTTCGATTGAGGGATTCATCTGGCCCAAAGTCTTCTGGGACTTTCTCACCCACAACCTCGACGGATCCGTCAAACAAATCCCCATTCTACAAATCATCAATCTCGTCTTCGGCATTGTCGCTCTTGCGTGGGAGTGGCCCTTGAAGCCGCTGGCCGGCACTTTTCCGCATCAAAGCATCCCTCTGCGTCTGCTGGTCTACCCACTCAGCGCCCTCACCTGTGCGCTCATGTATCAGTCGGGAGATGTTGCTGTTTATTATCTGATTGGAATGGCGGCCTATTTCTGGGCGTACAGCGAAGGCGAGGTGAGTTGTCTTTATTTTTTGTGTTGCCTGAATATAATTAACACGATGCAGGTCGTCTGCGCGATCCCGTGGACACTTCCCCGAAAGTCAAAGAGACTACAGCGAGTATGACGATTCAAGCATTGCATGATTTTTGTTCATTGAGCGACATGATACCATTTTCGTTTTGCATTAAGCTTTGAGCGTTTTTTTTTATTACGATGTCATGGATATAAATACATAATACAGTTGCAATCATTATCAGAGTAAATTTTGTAGATATAAGACTCCCCTTCCGCTGTTCGGGTAACCCTCGGACTCCACATGGGAATTTATTTCAACTCAACAACACAGCTTGGCACGCACCCATATCGACAAACCTCACTTATTCAAGCAGAAAAATTCCCATCTGCTATTCGTCAAAGTCCTCGCGACCAGAATGGACGATACGAACAATAACCATGACGACGACCACGACGTGAACCGGACGAGAAGCTTCAACGGCCGCCTTGGCCAATTCCTCCATCACGCACCCGCACCTGCAGCGAAAACAGCTCCCACAACTCCAACCCGACGATACATAATGACCCGATCCAGATCCTTGTCGCAATCCCCTTCAACTACATCATCTACCACCACCGGTTCCTCTCCGCGCCCACGCACCAAATCCGCCAAACGCAAACGCCGCATCCACGAAGCCAACCCTCCTGCCACTGCTTCCCGTCTCCGTGACTCTATTCCCCCAAACCTGATCCTCCTCCTCATCGGCGTAAACCCGGGGCTCCTGACGGGCTCGACCGGCTACGCCTACGCACACCCCTCCAACCTCTTCTGGAAACTGTTGTATTCCTCGGGCATCACCACGCGCCGCCACCCGCCCAGCGACACCTACAAACTGCCCGCGCTGTACTCTGTCGGAAACACAAACATCGTCGAGCGGCCCACGCGCGACGCCAGCATGCTGACCAAAGCCGAAATGGACGCGGGTGTAGCTGTTCTCGAGGCAAAAATTGCCAGTCAGCGGCCAGAAGCGGTGGGGTTGGTCGGGAAGAGTATCTGGGAGAGTATATGGCGGGTGAGGCATGGGCGGGCGATCAAAAAGGATGAGTTTCGCTATGGATGGCAGGACGAGAGTGAGAATATGGGGCGTGTGGATGGATGGGCCGGAGCGAGGGTCTTTGTGGCTACGACGACGAGTGGGTTGGCGGCGACGATGAGTTTGCAGGAGAAACAAGAGGTGTGGAATAGGTTGGGGGAGTGGGTGCAGAGGAGGAGAGAGGAGAGGGGGTTTGTCCCTGTTCCTGATGTTGTAGCTGTAGAATCGTGATCACGCGGACACAAAGTTCACTGTCATTATTTTTGTGGATAAAAGGTAAGGAACGACTTGTGATTATGATATATTGTCACATTGCTACATCATAAGAATCATGCTAAAAATACAAGACAGGACCCCCAACCCCGTTGATTTAACAGGATAGTTCATGGACTAGATAGTCCAGGGTGGTAAGAAACCTGGTAAAACCGTAGCCAGGCCTTCCTTTCGAAACACAACATCAACACCCTCATTCGCATCATTAGACCTGGAAGGTGTTGACAAAGTTGCCGCCGTTTGCCACGTTGCGTTTGCCTGACCGTTCGGCACTCTGCATCTAGTCAGAACTCTTGCCATTTCTTTTCTTGACGATCGTTAAGAGATGAGATGCTTACCGAGACTTCCTGGATCTCCCCTTTTTCCAGAATCTGCTGCACGACATCTTCCTCCCGGGTCGTGCCAAACTCATTCTCGAGCATGGCCTTGCTAGCTCCGTCGAGGATACCCTGAGCACCTTGCCTATAACCCACCTCTTCATTAGCTTTTGTTTTTTTATCTTTTTTTCAAAGAAAAAGAACATACTTGTGCGTCACAAACACCTTCCAGCCTGATACAACCTGCGCCAACGGAATAGTACGGTCATGGCGCCATTTCTGCGCGGCGGGCACATCGTCAACGAAAATGACAAAGTCGTCGGCTTTGCCCTGGTAAAAGACTTTGGTGATGTTGTCGTTTCCGCGAGTCATGATGACTTTTGAATGCTGGTTGTATGGTTTTGATTAGAGAAAAGAGAAGAGCCTGGTAGCTAGTAGGAAGGTTGAGATGTTAGAAGAGTGTTCAAGCTTGGGTTTGGTTGAGGAATAAACTTACTGGTAAGATGGACGATGGAATAGGAAATTGGACACGTGTCGTTTGATTAGGTCAATGGTAGAATGAAAGGTCAGGAGGACAGTGCAGGCGAGGAAAGCTTTATGTAGCAGACGTTGCCGGACAATGATGTATGCGGAGCGCTGATCGACGTCATAGGTCCCGCCCGGCTGCGGATCTCCCAGGGACCCGTTTGCTTGCAATCATAACGAGGAAAATGATATCAGCTCTGCATTTTTGATTAATTACTATCGACATACATGGTAAGCTACATTCCCCAGTAGTAATAGCCTATGACCTAATCCTGCATGATGTGCGCCGTCGTTGTCAGTTCTTGTGCGGTGACCGTATATTGATATTCGCCTTGGCGGAGGCTCCTCAATTACGTCGTTCACTATGCCCCAGACCCACTCGGTCGAATGCGCCAGAAATGCCCAAATACGTACAGAGCACAAAAGCAATTGAGTTTCTCATTCGCTGCTGCTGCGTCTGGAGCTGAACAAGCTAAAGCCAGACAAGGAAGACGGCCACCGTTTCCACAAGGACCGTGGCTTGCTGTTCTCAGTCGGCTTGCCCGTGACGTCTGATGTTGCCCTGGCTACACGTCGTTTGATCGATTGCGATGCCTTTGGAACTGTGCTTTGCGCACGCGGGCGGTTGAAAGTGGGCTGGTCGGATGCTAATGCAACTGGTTGTGTCTTGTTAGATTCATCACCTGTGGTGTTGTCTTCGTGGTCGTTTCTTATCTCCTGGCCGTCATCTATGGACAGGGCAGACGCCTTGCCGAGAGAAGCAGACCGCCGACTACTGAAAACTCCACGCAGCGAGATCCCACGTATGATCGACCTGCGCATCATGCTCTGACTCTGGAGGTAATCGGCACCTCCCAGTGTCATCCCGGGGTATGGAAGTAGCTCGTGGCTGAAGATATCGCCAATGCTCCGTTCCAGCTTCACTCGGCTCCATCGGAGAGGCAGCAATACCGTAGGGGAGTTGACGTTACTTTTGGCAACAGACCGCGACCGCATCAAATCCGACTCCTGGAGCTGTCGAACCTCGTTATCGTAAACCGGATTGTGGGTTCTCTTGACGATTATTTGCTGCTGCTGGGTACGAAAGGGTGAATGAGAAGAGAAAGACCTCATGGAGGTTGTCCGACTGAGAAATAACGATCGATCGTCATTTTCCACTGTCTTCAAAGGAATGGATAGAAAGGAAAACCGTCGGGCCTCTAATGATAATGTTGGCAGTTCGTCCGGCGGCATAGCTGATGCTTTCAAGATTTCCGTCTTCCAAATTCGCTCTTCAGCAGCTGAAGAAGCACTAAGAATAAGTTCATGTCGATTTTTATTATGCTGAAACACAATTTTCCAAGAGAATGGGGTATCGAGACAAGCAACTCCTGTTGATGTTAGTACGTTTGTAGAAAATACCCAGGATCCTTACCTTGTCCGTTCATTAGTGTGTCAACTGTCATGTCTGAAAGATAGATTGATGCAACGAGAGTCAGTCTGCGGGTGTCGTTTCGAGGCTTTGCAAGCACAATATAGCTGGAAAACAGTATACAAGCCAAATACTGCCCTTCCACAGAATTCGACGAGCTGTATGCGACATGAAGAACTCCACAGAGAATCAATGGCCCCAGATCTTGATACACATTCTCAACAGTTTCCTAAAAAAATTTCAGCATCCCCTCAGTCTATATTTGAAGACAAACTTACCGAGTTGTCATATTCAAGACGCTCGTGCAACGAGATTGTCCTCGCTATACGCATCCGCAGATTAGGGTTGCCGACGACCGTGTTTATTCTATCCACTGCCTCCACGTTTTTCTCTAGGACAACTTTGATCTTGGAATGCGCGAGCGGATATTCGCTGTCTGGAATTGTTTTGAGAAGTTCACTCAGCAGCAACCGATACTTGCAAACACGTTGAACAGGCTAACAGTATATCAGTAGAAAGTTGAATAGAAAGTAAATCCATCCCACCTTTGCCATGAGATCATCAACAGTTAAAGACTTCTTGCCATTTTCCTTTCGTCTCTGGGTTGAGTCGACTGATTTGGAAAGAGCTTCAATGCCTTCTGCCCAGAATCCGTCGGCCGGTCGAGACTGGCGCAGTATAGTCAAGTCTTCTGCGAGAACGTCGAAAGTTCTGATAAAGCTTTCATAAATACCAAAACCTGATGTCTTGATAATGACATTAGCAATTGTTCACACACACAAATTCCCTTACTCACCAGTCTATCGATCTCCATGGCCACCAGCAGCGCTTCAGATGGATCTGCCCAGTCCTTCCTTGATTTTCCACCCACTACTCGTCTCAGGTTTCGTGCCAAAAGAGGTCGACTCTGAATCTTTTGAATAATTCGAGGTCTTCCATTGGTAGCATCGAAAGAAGTGGCTTCTGCTGACTGGGGACTGATAGTCTCCAGCCTTCTCTTAAAAGAGTCATGCATATCGTACAGACGCTGCAAGTCGCGGATTATGGTCGGTCGCATGGTGAGGTATGCCGATAGAAGCTATTTCGACAAATAAATCAGCAATCTATGAGAAATTTGTCTTTGACGACCTACTTGAACGAGCGTCTGTAGCCCGTGGACGTAGTTCGCCTCAGAGCTATAAATCTCCCGCAAGATATGCCTCCTCTTAACTGCACGAAGTCTGCTTCCATGGCTCATCATACCGTACAAAGTGGACTGAGTACTCTCAACTGATCGTCGGGACGGGACGATGCTATTGCTGGTGATGGTATTTGTCCGTGATTTTGGTTCGCTCGAGGTCTGGATGCTGAGGCTTGCCGTTTTCACTCTTCCCAAGATAGAAGACGAGCGCCCTGACACTTGATCGCAAGACTCCATGCCCTGTGAAGATGGCGCAAGCGGTTCTTTTCCCTCCTCCGCGCTTGCCGGCGGTCCATCGAACCACCCATCGACGTGAGCTGAGGGTTTGGGACCCCGGCGCCTTTTTGATCGGAGACTCTCTACCCATTTCGTCCACGGGTACAGAACGTGCGTGTCGGGCTCAGGTGATACTGTGAGCAAGGATGGACAGTCCAACGGCGGTGTTTGGTCAGGAGAAGTCCCAGAATGTAGCAGAATTTGGCATAACCCGGCACTCATACCAGATTCAGATTCAAATTCAGATTCAGATCCAGATCCCTTCGTTCCTTCATAGTCGTAGCTCGTCGCTGAAGAATGAACATGAGACGCAGACATGTTGGTCAGTTGCATGACAACTGCTATGGATACTTGGGTGGTGTAACTGATTATGGTCGTGAAGAGCGCATCCTGGCCGCTGATGGCAAGAAAAGCGTCCAGATGTCGGCTGGCAAGCTGACACACAAGGAAGGCGCGCCGGTGCTCTCACCGTGACTTGACTGGCTCCTGCCACTCTCACCCAGTCGACAGGATACTCAATGTGTTCAATCACTTGGTTGTCTTCAACCCCGCTGTCGCTTCAAATATTTCGCGCATCAAGTGTGGATGCAACGCGGGCAAGTTGAGTTTATATATCACATACCCCTGACTATGCCCATGCGGCTACCATAATCGATATCATATTCTCAAGACCTGGATCCACAAGATCTCACGTCTTGACATTATGACGTCTGATTGATCTTCAACATCGACTCGCGCATCACATCCAACATTGACGGACACAAAAGCGAACAGCATCGAATTATATATGTCAAGGAAGATCTAGCCCCGACTGCTGCGGATCAGAATAATACTCCCCGCCAATATTCTCAATGACTCGGTATCGTTTGACCATATCCCTTGCATTGTAGATTCTAGCAGCCCCAAGTTTGGTAGCCCGGTCTCGCGTGGCACCAAATACCCATATCCTCTGCCATTAGAGGGCCAACCTGTCTTGGTGTATAGAGTCTATTTCCAATTTTCTTCCAGTCATGACCGAAAAGCGTCTGCTCCACTCTCTCTTCTGATAGGGTGGGCATTTTGAATACGCTGTCATACCATGTTGTTCCAAGCATGCGCAGTGCATGTACAAACAATATCCATCCTCTCCCTGGAGTTTCCGAGACATTTTGTACATCTGGGTTTTGGGGTGTAGGGGTCGACTAGAGGGAGAACGAATAAATTCAAGAGAGCTCTCAAGAAAATAAGTAAAGCACAAGAGTGAATTTACCATTGAAACAGACTGAGGAAAGGCGTGGTATTGAACACTCTATTGATGAGAGTGAGGTTGTTATGAACAAGACTTTGTAGGTATCAAGGTATAAAATGAATATAGTATAAACTATAACTGTTATTATTAAAGTTTATTTTTCTAAATATATAATTATTTAGTATATATATATTTTTATTTTAGTATCTAAACTAGTAGTATAAAAATATGGAAACGAAGCAACACTGTGAGAAGACAAAAGTGGGGGGAGCTTAGATAAGTGCTATCGGCCAACGGTTGATCTTCGCCATCCGTCCTCACGACTCAACGCACCACATCGCATCGCTGGTTGTCGATAATGAGCTCTTGATGAAGTTTTGATATAAATGATATGGGAATTCCTATGGACAACAATATCCACGCGCCAACTGTCCCCTCCGGTCCGACGACCGCGGGGACAGGGTTCAAAGATCTGACCAAACACTCGATGGCCGAGCTCATGAACGAAAAGGAACGCATCGAAGCCGAGCTATCGGCCTACAGTGGCGTCCTCGCATCTGTGAGTATTTTCGAAAAGAACGTCACTGTATGGTTACTGATGACTGTTGCTTAGCAAGGAGTTACCATGGACACAACCTTGACCACCTTTGACGGCTATCCCCGCGACGACATCGATGTGGCACAAAGTATGCATTCAAACAGTTGCGCGCTGGGCCGTATATCTGACTCATGTTGTTTTCTAGTCCGGACCACTCGCGCTCGTATTATACACCTCCGAAACGACCACAAGGAAGTCATGAAATACTTGGAGAAAGGCCTACACGCACACTTTGAAGCTCTACAACAAAACCAAAACGCATCGGCAGATAACATCGCATCCCGGCAGTCAGTCCTTACCTCGAACGCCACGCCATCAGTGGGCACTGTCGAAACTCCCTTTGCCAAAGTCAACAGTGTGGCGAGCGGCAGTCCCGCCGATCAGGCAGGTCTTCAAGCGGGCGACACGATTCGCAGCTTCGGAAACGTCAATTGGGTAAACAACGAGCGCCTGGCGAAGGTCGGGGAGGTTGTACAGCAAAACGAAGGAGTAAGCTCATGTTTCTTCTGTGGTCATGAACGAGTGAAGGGCTGACAGATTTGCTAGCGACCGGTCGTGGTCAAAGTGATACGGCAGAACGAGTCTGGCCAAGGCAGCAGAGAGTTGCAACTCAGCCTAACTCCTCGACGCAACTGGGGCGGTCGCGGTCTTTTAGGATGCCACTTGGTACCGTTGTGACGGCGCGATGAGGGCCACGAATGATACAAGTTTATTATTGAGCATTTGGCGTTGGGGTGAAAAGTCTGGCATATTTGCATACACAAGTCATTACACGCAAAGCGCAGAATTCAGAAATCGCCGCGTTAGGCTGGTGTCGGGGCTAAACGATGGATTTGTAATTAAGATGCCCTATTGTGATAGTTAGTATCTATAGTCAAGGCTGACACGCAGCCTTGGAGGCAGCCCAAAGCTACTACTGTTAGCAAATAGCGTCATTTCGCAGCAGTGTTCTCCGGAGGCTGCAGCCTGCATATCGGTTACTTGGTCCGTACTGCGTAGTTAAAAAGCGACAAAACCCGAGTTTCTTATTTATTATTATTTATTTACATTTGGCCCCGCTACTACTAGTAAGACTAATAGTAACTAGAGTCGCACGGAGGGGCTTCCCAGAGTGAGGGGCAAAATCTGCGCGCTCACGTGACCGCGCCCGTTCGTTTGTTGTCACCGCCCGGCGTCGAAAATTCCATCGCCAAAACGGCCTTTTCTTTCTCTCACCCTTGCGTCCACACACGATCGGTGACACGCTTACTTTCCATTCTGCTGCGTTGCGATCCCATCCAACTCCCCAATACCTCGCTGTTCTCTGACTGCGACTCGGCTTTCTCTGTTTTCTTCGGTCGATTTGCTTTCAATTCTTTTCTGCATCACGTCATTCCATCGACATGGCTGAGCAACAAATCCCCACCTTCAAGCTCGTCTTGGTCGGTGACGGTGGTACTGGAAAGGCAAGTTGCAATCGAATTCTTCTGTCGCACGCCTGCCTCGCCGTCAAATCTCTCCTCTGCCGCGAGAATCGCAAGCGCATCCGGCGTGACCCCGCTCTTTGCAGAAAATCCCTATCCTTCCGCTCCATACCGACGTCGCCGTCGTAATCACCTTCGCGCGCTGAAAGAATCATCAACTAACATGTCCCGTTGAGTTATAGACCACCTTCGTCAAGCGCCACTTGACTGGTGAATTCGAGAAAAAGTACATTGCCACTTTGGGTGTGGAAGTTCACCCTCTTGGCTTCACCACCGTACGTTGCCATCCTCTCCACGCCAGTGCGATCCGAAAAGGGAAACTTTTTTGGTTACTAACATTGCCGATAGAACCTGGGTGCTATTCAGTTTGATGTCTGGGACACTGCTGGTCAGGAGAAGTTCGGTGGTCTCCGTGATGGATATTACATCAACGGACAGTGTGGTATCATCATGTTCGACGTCACATCCCGTATCACCTACAAGAACGTTCCCAACTGGCATCGTACGTTGCCCCTACGACCTTTGATTTCCTGGACAAACACTAATAGATTTTAGGTGACTTGGTCCGTGTTTGCGAGAACATCCCCATCGTTCTCTGCGGTAACAAGGTCGACGTGAAGGAACGCAAAGTCAAGGCCAAGACCATCACTTTCCACCGCAAGAAGAACCTGCAGTACTACGATATCTCGGCCAAGTCCAACTACAACTTCGAAAAGCCATTCTTGTGGCTTGCTCGCAAGCTGGTTGGCAACCAGACCTTGGTACGTTTCTTCTGTCATTTTTGTTCCATCCATCTAACGCGCAATTTTAGGAGTTTGTTGCTGCTCCGGCTCTCGCTCCCCCTGAGGTTCAAGTCGACCCCGAGGTTATGGCCAAGTACCAGCAAGAGTTGACCGACGCTGCCGCTCAGCCTTTGCCTGATGAGGAGGACGCCGACTTGCTGTAGATAAAACATCAGCATATCTTGATACGTTATCCTAATCACTACAACCTAAAAAAAAAACAAAGAAAAAAAAACATTATAATTCAAACTGGACGAATTCACATGATCGATGATGGGACGGGACTGGGGGATTCAAATTTGGGGGTACAGCATGCCATATCTTAACTATAACTCTCCTATTAGACAAGGAAATTCATCACTTATTTGATTAAGAAGAAGGGCATGCTGAAAAAACAAGAAAAGATCGGCAATGTCGAGGATGAATCACGGCTTTGGCATGACTTCTCCACTTGTCTCTTGATCTTTTTTTTGTCTTTTTATTTCCTGTTTTATTTTCTTTCTTAGATTACTGATTTTCATTTGTCTTTTTTTGTGTTCCGTATTGCTTCAAAAAATCAATCTCTTTCTACGTTGAATATCAATCCAATCCTCTAGTTACGCGCGAAGGACAATTATCTATATATCAAGTAACAAAAAAATGAACTCATCAAATATTATTTATTACTTTTCTTCAGCAGACTAAAATCTTAAAAAAAAAAAAAATACATTCTAAAAGATACATGAAATGAATGCAAAGAAAGTATTGGAGATGGGCGCAGCTGTCCTGGCAGCGCTGGGGTACCGGTTCGCTCTTCTTGGTTGATTGAATGAATGAACGTATGAATGTCCCATCCAGATTCACACCGACAAACTCCATGCATCTAAGACCTGGCAGTAAGAAAAGAGCCAAAACCGAAAGGGAAAAAAAATTTTTGGTTGAAAAAGATTGCCGAGATATCTAACGGACATTCTAAAAAAAACAACAACAATGGTTAGCCGTGTCGATATTTTGTAAATGAGTAAAGATTGTACTTACGAAAAGAAATTTGAGCTCGTTGATTCCAAGGCGAGAAATCTGCTTGGCCGCATTCTCGTCCAATGCACCCTCGATGATTTCGCGCTTCTTTTCTTGAAGCTCCAAAATACGGTCTTCGACCGTGTTCTTGACCAGAATACGGTGGATTTGCACAGTTCGCAGCTGGCCCATACGGTGAGCACGGTCGATGGCCTGTTCTTCAATGTACGGATTCCAAAACGGGTCAAAGATGATGACTTGCGACGCAGCAACGAGATTGAGACCAGAGTTGCCGGCCTTTAACGATACCAGCATTATGTCGCACTCTGGGTTGTCGGTGAACTCGAGCACGGCTTCGTTCCGCTCTGCTGGTTTCATGCTGCCGTCGTACCGGCGGTATTTCCAGCCATTGCGGTGAATGGGCACTTCCAAGAGATCCAAAAGAGACGTGAACTGGCTGAATACGATGGTCTTCTCGCCCTGTCCCTTGTTGCGCACTTTTTCCAGGATTTCAAGAGTTTTCTCGATCTTGGCACTGGTCTGCCAGTTCTTTTCGATTCGTTTAAAGTACTTGCGTTTCGCGGCGGCATTCTTCTGCCCTTCCTTGCGGAGAACAGCCAGAGTTTTCTTGGGCTTTTTGGAGGCCTTGCCCTTGCCCTTTGTGCGTTTTCGCTTTTTGCTGTGCTTCTTGTTTGATTTCTCGGATGACTCCCCGCGTTCCGAATCGTAGCCATCGGGTACAATAAAGTCTTTCAAGTCGTCATAATCATCATCGTCGTCATCGTCACTATCGTCTGAATCAGAGTCCAAGTCGAACCCATCGTCGTCTTCATTTCCTTCCGGCGTGTCTGCATCCTGTGCTCCTTCCTGCGGAAAATGGACCTTTTTGAACGAGACATTGTCGGTTATTGCCTTTGGGTCGATCTTGGCCCTGCAATTAGGACACTTTGCATCGACTTGGCCGTCATGACCCTGTTGGATGGCGAGAGACGGGTCCGAGATCCTAGCAAAGCACTCGGCACAAGTTGCATGGCCACAAGGATAAAAGATGACTGCGTTTTCCACCGCATCTATGCAGACAGGGCACTCTAGAGGCTCGTTTTCTTTCAATCGCCGCACAACGTCTGGTCCAAATTGCTTTGCGTTCTTAATAAGATCAACGCTTTCAGTGAGAGCGGAAATGTCAACACTAAGATCGTTGATCAAGTGAGGGTGGCAACAGGCCTGTCGCAGACGGAGCAACAACACGAGAATGTTCGAATAGTTTCGGCCGATAGAATTGTTGTTCAGGTACCGGTTGAATTGGATTTGTGTCTTGGTTTCCAGCCCCCTGTAGAGTCCCTCCTCGTCCTCACTAAAAACAGCGTGGACCTGTTCGCTGACGCGGGGAGGGAGGCTGAGAATTGGCTTTCCGTCTATCTTGGAGTACTTCGTTCGGCGCAAAAGGACCGCCTTGAGGACAACCTGGAGCTGTTGAAGAGCTTTCTTTTGTAGACCGGGATTTGTTGATTTCAGAGGTTTCGTAAAATCCTGCGAGTTAAAATCTTCAAGTCAGTATGTTACCGCATAAACATGAAAATCGTGACACGCGTACCTTGTTGAAAAGTTCCAGGCTGTTGTATGGGCGGATTCTCAAAAACCTGAGCAGCGAGTGCAGCTCGCCCACGTTATTCATCATCGGAGTCCCACTCATACACCACCGGTAGGTGGAATTGAGCGAACAGCAGGCAAGAGAGGTTTTCGCGTTGCGGTTCTTTATGCACTGCGCTTCGTCGATGATCACACGGTACCAGGTGCTCTCTGGGCCCAAAAGAGGCAAGGCCTGTGCTTCAGCAATGACATTGGCACTGTTCTGGCCAGCAAATCGCCGCCTGTTTTCCCATTCCTCTTTCCGCTTGAGCTCAGATGCGACAGTGCCGAATGTCGTTAGCACCACGTCGTATTTCCGGAGCTTGTCAAAGGTGGTCTTGCGTTTGTCGCCATGCAAAATGAACGAATTAAGCTTGAATCCAGGGCGCAGCATTCGGTCAATTTCACGACTCCATTGCTGCATCAAGGCGACGGGTGCGATAATCAGCGTTGTCTTTCTGGTCGAGTCGGGAGGCGGCCGCGACACCATGAGCGCGATGGCCTGCATGGTCTTGCCCAGACCCATGTCATCGGCGAGGATCCCACCCTTGTTTGTGCCTTCTTCCATGGATTTCATCCACGCCACTCCGAGCTTTTGATGGTCGAGAAGAGGGAATTGTAAAGCTTCCGGAGTTCCTTCCCACTTGTCCTTTGACAGCTCCGCGTCTGGTCGTAGATTCTCCAACATCTCTTTTAGCTCTTCTTTAGCATGTATAGATTCGTAGCCATCGAGATCACTAGGAAGGTGTTAGCTAGCTCAAAAGGGCAAAGGAGTGGAATACATACCCAGCATATGCGAGCGAGGCACCACTACTACTTAAATAGGGAAGGCCCATACGCTTCGCTTGATTGATAGTGCTTCGGAGTGCATTATTCATGAGTTCTCTGGCTGATTCGATACTGGGAGGAGGACGATTTGGGGTTTGGGAGGAGGGCCAATCAGTAGGAAGATGAATAGGAAAATGGGCATAGGGCCGACGCGGCCGAAACTCGTTGGAGGAGATCTCAGCAATGTCGCTATCACTACCATCAGTCGTATCCACGTCAACGATATCGCTGGTTGGTGTTCGGGGCGTCATATTTATGCCGTTGTAGCTGAATGGCGGGGCTGTATGGGAGAAACCTGGCCGCTGGTGGAACGGTAGCGCGCCCAAGCTAGAACCGAAAGCTGAAACGGACCCTGGGCGAGATACTTGAGAGCCATATGGAGGTGGTATTGATTGTGTTTCAGTTGCCAAACCCATGCCAGAATTCGCTGGATCTATCGACCAGCTGGGCCGAGCTCGGGCTGGTGAAGATTCATTTGACGGATCGGGCAGCGTCTCCTCCCACTGTGATTGCAAGCGCCTGGCAAGCTCTTCGTCCTCTTGTTCCTGTCGACGACGCTCTTGCAGCCATTTTTCTGCCTCGATCTGTCCCTCTGTAAAGATGTCGTCCACACCAAGAAGCCTGCTGAGCTCAGCGGTTTCCTCGTCTTCATCGAGGGCACCGTAATGGTCAGAGCCCATGGGCGAAACGGGGAGAGAATCCATCCGGCTCGGCAAACTCGGCGTGTTTGAGGAACTTTCAGGGGCGCTTGGGCGTTCTCCACGAGGTGTGGATGGCGGTGAATCTCGGTAATCGACGTTTCGTCGCTGGGTGGACGGATGACGAGGTGGATGATGGGATGAGAAATCGACAACGGGTGATGTAGGCGAAGATCTGGGGATTCCCTGGTTATCAACACTGTCAATCCAAGACGCAGGGCGTGGATTATTAATGTTCGAGCGAGGAGATTCTGGCGGGGGAAGTCCGCGACGTTGGGCCAGCTGGCGTTTTAAATCTTTGATTGTCATCCGTAGGTCCATTGCGTCTTCGACGGCGCCCGGGCGGGTCTCTAAAAGGCTTTGTAGAAGAGCTTCGTGGAGATCGAGGTCTTCGGTGAGGTCCTCGATGGACATGGAGCCCGGTGAGGCGGCCATGGTGTGCGATCAGGCTGGCTGGCGGCAGCGCGAGAGAATGCGATCGGTGACAGGGGATGAACAAGGCCGGCGGCAAAGCTGGCAGGCTGCAGGATGCAGGGATGCGCCGTGATGAGTCTGCATCTGCTGATGGCCAGGCTGGAGGCGGGCGGGGATGTGGTTCAGTCCTTTTTTCTTGTAAAGCGACTTTGGCGCTCGATTTCCTATCGTGTCACGGCCCAGGCGCGAAGGGTGGGGCCGGTGGGGCGTCATGGCACTTTTAATTGGTGGGTTCATTGAGGCTCCTGCGGCCCCTGAGCACGACTACGTAAGTATAGATCTATAGACAACAATGAAGGCTGTATTTTACAATAGCTTTGATAATACTCAAAAGAGTGTAGGAATGTGGAAAGCTGTGTGAAAATTAATGATGTGAGTTTTTATTATTCATGCTTTCTGGTTTAGTTTTATTCCTGGATTGGTGTTCAAGAGAAAGCAAATGTCCAAGATACTGCAGGATCAAAAAGCTTGCAGCTTGCGGTGTCGAAAAGAGAGAAAAAGAAACAAAAAGAACTCAATTTCGGATTTTTGTGGGGCCTTGCAGTTTACTCTCTGCCAGAAGCATGCTAGAAAGCACTAAAAATAAACACCACGATATATCTTATATGGGTCCATTGATGCACTTGCTGAATAGGTATATCTACTTCGACCAATTTACTTCGTACGTACTCTCAAAGCACCCAGATCGGAAGCGAACAAACGAGCGAAGAAAAAAAAAACGGAGTCGACTCAAACAATGAAGTCGTTAAACAATGTTATTTGTTTTCTTTCAGTACCACCAAAATATATAGACTCACCCGCATTCCGAGCAATCTCTTTGTTGAGGGCAAGGACAAGCTGTCAAAGAACCAAAGAAGGTGCAAGAATTATCTATTCTCTACATAATAAATAGAATCTATGGAGAATACAGGGACGTTTAAAAGAGCCGATTGCACAAAGGCTTCGTTTTTTAATCCCCATTTGATATTATTGAGCGCCGTTCAAATGTTCCATTCTTGCCCTTGGCGTACTGACCGTAACCAACGTATACAACAAATATGTGCCACGAGAGGCGGACCAGTAATGCTCTATGCAAGGCTAGCTCAGGGATTGCTCACTGTCGCCTTTTAGTCTAGTCAGCCTTTGCTGTGTTCTTGTTCTTTTCGTTTCTTAAGCATCGTTTATGTCTCATTAAATGTCAGTCACAAGTTATAAAATTCTAGACTATTGAGACCTGCAAAATCAGGAGAGGAAGGCGGTGAAAATTGCCGCCAGGAATTTTCTTCCCCACAACGGATCAAGCAAGGTCTCATCTCGTCATATTAACCATAAAAGGATCACTTTTGAGTCTCAAGATGCATTATTAAACATGCTGCATATACAGACTGACAGATATCTGTATCCCAAGATGTAGCCTCCGACGCCACCGGTGGCTATACCCAACGTTTTCTATCCCATGATGGCGGATTACTTACTTTCTTATACGAAAATAATTAGTGTTTTTCCTGGGTCTTTCCCTTTTCAGAACTCTGGTCAATGAAATCATTTGGCGTTTGTCAATTAGGGATATGATACAGTAAAACGAATCCTTTTTCTATTAGCTTTGTAATACATAGATACAAGTACAATACCAGCTGTGATACACATGAGCGTCAAACGCCGCTGCTATCAGCACAGAATGCCCTTATCCGGCCAGTATCTCGAAACATGATGCCGAGGGAGACATTGGCATTACTGAAACGACTTAATTCATACGCCTTTCTGATAAGGGTTTAAAACTGCATCGGTCTCGGCGTTGTCTCTTTGCCTTTTCTGGTCCCTCAAAGTTCTGGAGGCAGACGCTTTCTCATCCACACTATGTTTAGATAATGTCGCTTTACCTTTAATCTGTTCGCCTTTAAGGAGGAATCTGGGTTACAGTTAAAATAAATACCTCTAGTTCTGCCATGGGTACAAAATTATTGTATTGACTATAAATAGAAGTCAAGACATACTCGACAATAAATCGTGGCATCCCGTGCAGGGCAGCGATAAGATGCCATAAGCTGTCCGATAATTGACATTAAGCTGTTTGCGGACGCGGCAGGTCATTATAATCGTCGTGATCTTATGAGGCTCAATACCGTGAGGACGGTCAAGAAGACGGTTCAGGCTGATAGTGAGACCACGCTTGTGACGACAATTGAGGAGGATTGAGATTTATAAGCAGAAGAATCATTTCAAGTGTTCAACATCCTATCTTCGGCAGTTGAAGCGCGTCTACCGTCTCTGGCACGAGGTGGTTGATGTTTGTCTGCATGGTTATGCGGCATCGAGTCGGCCCGTGGCGATTGCCAACCGTATGGAGGCCAGTACCGCTTCTTAGTTTGGGGTCCAGCTTTGATCATCTGAGACTGATTTTCCTCCCAGGAAGAAGGATATGTTGCCTATGTGCATGCTAGCGCATTGCAGCATTTTTGCCCGATGTCCGGCCCACTTCCGACATCGAGAGAGGAAGTGCTCCACGATCTCTCTTGCTTGTCCACATGAATGCACGTCATTACATCGAGGTCAGCAAAACAACCACCTCAAAATATATGTATCACGAAAGAACCTCTTTCCGTCTTGCGCCGTGATGCTATCTAGAACACCACTGCACCGATGTCTACGAGCCAATCACGCGCAAGCGGGAATCCTGACTGTGACAGCGTGGTTGTACGCGGCTTTCAGCGCTCCGGTGGTTACAGGTCGCTTGAGGCCATTATTGTAGTCCGCGCCGGCACATGTTTCCATAAGTTTAGTCACATGAGCCTCGGCCTAGCATCGAACGATGAAATATCCTGTGTTTTTTTTTTTGGTATAGTCTAATCGTTAACTGTGTCCGTAAATGTTCATTGCATCGGAACTTCGGAGGAAAAGCACGCCCGATCGAGGAGTCCGAATAGAATTCGCTTTCTAGAAATCGGCTATTACGGCAAGCGCATCACGTAAGTTTCCAGTCTTCTACCGACATTTATAAAAGCCAAGAACATTTGAACGACCTGCTATACTGGAAATATTTTCAAATGATCAAATTGAAAGCAAATCGGTGTGCATGTCATACGAACCATGGTTGACGGTATCACCGAAGTTTCCATGCCCGCATCCTTCAAAGGGGTGAACCATTTAAAGCTTGCGTGTTCCAATGTAAATATCACACATGATTTCTATACCACAGTTTTTCCATTTACACCTCAGCCTCACTACGACCACTTCACGCCTGAACATAGGTTGTTTGCCAAAATGTTTATGCACGAGCCTTCCCAGTTAATTGTGGAAATTCGATATGAACCGTCCCAAGCAGCAGCTCAAAAAGGGTGGGACCCAGTCACTTATGGTGTGGGAACTCGCAAAGATCTCGAAGAATGGGGACGATGGTTAGATTTGAAAGGTGTCAGGCGAAGCAAAATTTTTACTGGTATCAAGGGTTGGGTTATGGCTTGTGAGGATCCCGATGGTAAAATTGTTCGACTATATGTTGAGGATGAGGAACATGAGTGGACCGATCATCCTGATCAGGACGAGTACTGGCTTGGGAAGGTTCGAGAAGACCCTAGTGCAATGACAAATGTGAGAAGACCTGGTCAAGATTAACCACAAAATCACTGCAATAAATATTTCTAAGAGTTGAGAATATGAACGATGACGAGCAAAACAAACGAGAGTATACTTTGAAGTATCCCACATTTTGCTGACTCCCAATCAGAATAATGAAAGTGACAAACAGGACCTTGTGCGACTGAGGTAAAAACGAAATGCTTTGAAGCATTGATGGGTTGCTGACTCAGATTTATTCGCTGTCACATTCATTGAGGATCTATTCTAATTATCTAGTGTAATGAGACTAGTATTATTGAATTGTTTGCTCGATCAGCACAAAAGGTAACATGGAATGATGCTCATCCTCGACATTATTCTCAGCCTAGTCCAATCTATGTATCACTGTACGTTAAGCTACATATATTTCGAGCTACTTCGAAGAAAAGCCCGGTCCTTAATAATGCTACAAAAATGAACAGCTAATACGATTGGTTACATGGAACATAGCAGTTATCACCTAGCTTTTATTTAGGACAATACAGTACGATCTCTGAAGTTTTCCAGCTGATAGAGAAGTGTTAAAAAAAATTGGACCATAATCCGATTAGAAGCAACCGCTGGTCCTGAAATCACTCCCTACTTTCTCGAAGGGATACTTCAGGAGCCCCTACTACCGTAGCAGAATGCTGCCAACCAGAGTCGCGGTTGAAACCCAGACCAGGGTCAAGTCGCTCCGGATAGGTGTAGCTAGGGTCAGTCACCAAACGAAGCCAACAGTTGTCCAGTCCACGGAGCTGAATGAGAATTTCGGGGTCATGTCATATTCGGTTTTCCGAAAATTTTATCGTGTTTCCTGTATACAAGGGCCTATAGAGTGGCGGTAAAGTGGTGTTCGCTACGGACGGAATTCACTGGCGCCGAAACCCCGCTAGGAAGTGATGTATGTCGTTGAACGGGCCGTCGGTGCATTTCTGCACCGACCATTAATTATATACTTTCACCAGCAGAGATCACAACTAATGATATACAAAGGCTAAGAGCTCTACTAATTCTACATAAAATTCGCAAGTACATTATACCACCACTTCATTAATGTAGCAAGTTTTGCTACAGCATAAAAAGCAATTGCAAATCAGAGTCGCCAGGATGTCATTCCACGTTGGCATCGTAGGTGCGGGCCTAGCGGTACGATAGAGGCGATCTTTATTTCAAAATGTTCAATGTATTGACCCGTTCCTTTCCAGGGCCCTGTCTTGGCTCTTGCCTTGTTAAAGGTGGAAGGAGTTTCATGTACCATCTACGAGCTACGCCAAGATGGCTTTGAGCAAGGACAACACATTTCGCTGGCTCCAAATGCGTTGCGCGTTCTGAATAATCTCGGTGTCCTTGAGAAGATTCAAGCTATCGGGAACAGTTACGAGGAACTTCACTTTCGTAATGCACAAGGCGGTATGATTGCCACATTCCACAATGGCAACGAAAATGATTACGGGTTTAAAGCCATGCGTATTCATCGTCGCCACGTGCAACAAATTCTCGTTGAAGAGTGCCTGGCACAGTGTATTAATATTCGCAAAGGAATGAAATTGATCAGCATTCAGGAGGGAAAAGATTTTGCTGAGCTATCTTTTGAAAACGGCGAAACTGCACAAGCACACCTAGTAGTTGGCGCAGACGGACTTCACTCGTCAGTTCGAGAACATGTCTTGCCACAATCCGGATCAGTCTACGCTCGCATGCTCGGAGTGACTGGTTTTCTGGATAAGAAGGATTTACATCCATCGATCGCAGAGATCGCCTTGCCTAGCCACTTTGTCGGACAAAATGGATTCATTGCTGTCATGCCCTCGAACAAATCTGGTGAGGAGATCGGGGTTTTCTCTACAATGCCTTTCCTTGAGGATAGGAGTAGACATGAATGGAAAGAACTTTTCCATGATAAGGAAAGCATAAGAAGTATCCTCACGGACACATTTTCCAAGGGAAATGGGTGGCACGAAACAGTGGTTTCTATCACCAAGACGTTAAAAAGTGACACTCTCTGTACTTGGCCGTAAGCAACACTACCTTCTAGTAGCTGAATTGTTTCAACTAACACTCATTTGTAGCTTTTATGTCGCACCATGGCTTCAAAAGTGGATTTCCCCTGAAGGCCGCAGCCTCGTTCTCGGCGATGCTGCCCACGCCATGATTCCGACAGGCGGTCTAGGAGCATCTCTTGCCCTTGAAGATGCAGAGTGTTTAGCTATTGCCATCGAGCACATGCGGCCTTTGAGCAGCATGCAGAAACGAATTCAAATTCTTGGCATTTGGGAGGCGCACCGTAAAGTTCGGCTTAACCTGGTCCAGGCGTTTACTGATCGCAATAAGAAACTGCGCTCGCCGGCAGGCAGCTGGGCTGTGCAGAAATTCAAGGAATGGTTCATATGGGCCTTTATCAAGGTATTTGGACCTAGTGGAGCGGCGCAGGGTATTTATAAGTATGATTCAAAAACATTCAAGGAGATACTGTCAAGCGACTAAAATGAGGGAAGTGCGGCTAGGGTATTAGCCAACCTGACTTGAATTGGCAATTTCTCATTCTTTATATTTATTTTCAACTTCTATTTTTGTTATTGTTTTGTATATATAAGCAGTCCACCAGCCCCGCATAATAAAAATAATAACACAAGTGACCATATTTCTAGGTGCTTTTAGGCACACTTTTGTTCACTATGAATTTCCAAATCCCTCTCATATCTGTTTTAAGCGATCACTTCGGCATAACTACCATGTTCATCTATCTCTTGTCAGGCAGAGGTTTACAGTAGGATTAGTATTTACCAACCGTCCTTTGCGTACTATTTCCGTGTTTGTCGTTTCTCAAGTGACCCGATTCGGCGGTATCCTTATCAGCAATATCCCCGTTTGGCCATCTTGTCAACTTCTGGGGCTTGGTGTGGCCGATCGCTTCTGTATGTCTGAGCTCTTAATACTGTATCCAGCTGATGCTAGCGTTACATTGTGTGGGAAACGAGACTGAGTTCTGCTGCAGCGCCGGAGCCACCATTTTGCATCAATTTATAAACCCTGTCAGTTGATGATGGTCATTGCGCCTCAGAATTGATGCTCAGGCAGAGCTCACCTCTCGACTTAGTGTGTAGGCTTTAGCTCGGCTGATACAGTGAGACCGGCAAATGTGGCAGTCCCTTTGGGTTCGTTATTGTTTTGTGGTAAATAGCCCCCAGGCTATGGCTTATAAGCCGAGCCTAACTCTTAGCTTTGCTCTGTTAACAGATCGTTTGCATTTCAACACTACGTACTTTGTCCCTATATTCTCAGTAAATATTTGGGGGCTGGTGGGAAAGAAACGAAAAAAGTAGTTTCATCTTAATGAAAACTAGCCTACATATAATTCCATTGATAAGATTGGCGTAGCCAAACCGACAGTTACAAAAAGACAAATATTGATGCCGACCAAACCTGTCAGCAAATCGCATTGATCAACCCACCGGGTGACACCTAGGGGCGATAACCTAGTCCCGCAGTTTGGACGTCAAAGCACGGACTTTGTTCAAATATAAAATTGCTTTTCGTCTCCTTGCAGACCATCTCAAAATTACAAGAATAAAGAATAGAGGGCCCTGACAATGGCAAAATTGTTTGAATCTACATTTTTGGTCGCTGTGCTCCTGTTCTGCGGAGCATCTGCGCACATCATCCGAGTTCTGGACACCAGCTTCCCTGACCCATCGGTCGTCTATACAGGCAGTGCATACTATGCCTTTGCGACCACCGGCAACAACGTATATGCACAAGTGGCTACATCGCCGGATTTCTGGAATTGGACGCTTCTTGAGGGCCACGATGCTCTGCCAGGGCCCTACCCTGATTGGGTGAGCTCTTCCGCAGTGGTCTTGTGGGCTCCTGACGTGATTAAGATGGTATGTTTATCACCCTTATTACCACAGGTAGAATAATGGAATAATGATAAAGGAAAAGGCCGATGGTAGTTACGTCATGTACTACTCGGCCAAGGAAGCTACTTCTGGAAAACATTGCGTCGGTGTTGCTACATCCTCAATCGCGCAAGGCCCGTACAATGCAACCGTCTCCAACGAGTCTATCGCATGTCCTATATCCCAGGGTGGTGCAATTGACCCTGATGGCTTTATCGATACGGACGGAACCATCTACGTGACTTACAAAATCGATGGAAACAGCCTTGATGGAGATGGAACTACTCACTCGACACCAATTATGCTTCAGAAAATGAAGCCAGATGGAATTCAAATTGACGGTGAGCCAATTCAGCTTCTGGACCGAGACGAACACGATGGGCCACTTATTGAAGCGCCAAGTATGTTGTACCATGACGGCATTTACTATCTCAGCTTTTCGTCGAATTACTACAACACGGAGAAGTATGACGTCTCGTATGGATATGCGACTAATATTACTGGTCCGTGGAACAAACAACAAGGCCCCTATGCACCGTTGTTCACGACAGGGGTTGGTTCTTATAATGCCGGAAAGCTAAGTGCTCCTGGGGGTGCTGATTTTTCCATTGATGGAACCAAAATTGTTTTCCACGCAAATCTAAATGGAAAGGATATTTCGGATGGACGAGCATTATTTGTCTCTAATATTACTGCTAAGGACAATGTCATTGATATAGCGTGGTAGTTGAGGGTTAGTCTGCTGTTGACATGTTCTCTTTGATAAGACCAGAATAAGACCGAGACTCTTACTTTTGTTCATTTTAGGAAAAACAAAATCGGATAGTTCCTTCTGGCATAGCAATTGTCACACGAATGGCCGCGTCGCCCTCGTCGAGGGATTAGCCGGATGACTTTGGTCCCTAGCGGTCCGTTGACCATCACTGGTTGTTAAGATCCAGACATTAATATTCAAGGCGTGTACAGTTTGTTAAATTGCCTTTTTTTTTTTTTTTTTTTGTAAATGGCTGCGACTGACTGGTCGAATAGTTCAGCCGAGCAATACAATTACTGCGGATCGGAATAAGGGTTCGGGATTGCCACTCAAGAAGTTCTTCCTTCTCTTATAAAACTCTACGGACATACTTCTATAAGTTAGTCTTATACTCGCTAAAAATAAAATAAATAATACCCCGCAAATCCACAATTGATCGTCTACCTGTTCGTTTTCTGGCCAATTACCGAACTGATTAACCCCGCTTAGTAATCAAAGCTCGCCACATGCTCTGCCTAGCCCTAACAGTTTCTTCCTGTTTAGCCGCTACTGGCTACATATTTATTCTCTTGATCTCGCTGGAGGATAGGAAACTCTACATAGACATTACTTCAAAGAGAACGGAAAAGCAATAGACCAGGACCTCAAGACAGCTTCAAATGAAAAGTCTAAAGCTACCTTACTGGAAAGCAATCTTATTTCGCCATGAATACGACTTATACTGGGCTTATATACCTTTAAAATCCGTCTAGTGGAGTTCGTCGTTCCAAGCAAACTGCGGCATGGCATCGTCCCACAGGCTATCGGTCATGTGCTTCTGGTCGGTGCCGTCAATCATAACCATGCAACACCATAAGACTGAAAGGTATTGTCGTCGTTTACCGACTCGCCACGGAATCCATATCGAGAGGTGTTGAAGAGAATCCGGCCATCGTTACCCAGAGCTGTTGTTACTTAAGTGGCATTGGTACCCTCGGGTGGATGGTCCACACGTCATAAGGATCACGGGGCAATGGTACCTTCGCTGGTAGCGTTGTTGCGGAGAGTGAAAACGATTCGCTGTACGTCCGGGCTCCAACCAGGCATATTGTTCCATCCAGTCGTCAGATTTGTGTGGGTTTTCTCTTCGATATCGTAAATGCGTAGACCACGGTGGGACGGGCCCATTACCCGATACACAGTCTTGGAGCCGTCTGGAGAGTACGATGAGTATCCACTGTTCAACTCTGACAGATCATCATCCAGTCCAGTAAGCTGTTCCCAGTCCGATCCGTTGGATCGAACGCGAAACACGCTACTTCCTAATATTACCCAGAGTTTAAGTACTAATTATCATTCTTTGGGCCAAAGATGGAGGATTCAACTTCCAAACGCCACCCTCTGTTGCCGATCAGATCATTAAGCTCTACCCGACGACCCATCACAAGGGATCCCAGAATTCCTAGGCGATAAACGCGTTCCACCTATGGGTCTACAATGGCGCCGCGTGTGCGCATTTGCCGGTGATTTTATCATGCACGACAACAGAGGCCGGCAATGCGAGGCCTAGAGCGAGACCTCAACTCCAGCCTCCTACTACGGTTTCAATACGCATTCGGCCGACAAAGCAGCTATTCATGGCTCGACGCACATGGCAGAGACTGCATTTGTCTTCAACAACATCGCTGGCCCGGGTTATCACTCCGGAAAGCCGTTTGATGGGGCTCTGCAGTCGTACATCGACCTCAGCTCGATGATGGTGAGCATGTGGGCCTCGTTCATCCACGATCTAGACCCGGATTCGGACGTGGCCAGTAACAATAATAATATGTCTGTGCATTGGGCTGCATATGAAAAAGATGCACCCGCTAATATCTTCCTCGACGCCAATACTACTGGGACCCGTATAGAGCCTAATACCTGACGCAAAGATGCAATGAATTATGACAACTCTGTCCCAAGGGCCTTCTGGAGCCAGAGTGTGACTAAATTAAGGAGAACTGTGTGGAAGGAAAGTTCCTTTGGTGTGATGGTCGTCTGTGCAGGAAGCCCTCCCTGGTAAATCAATAGTCTAAAATTAGCATGATACTACAACGTACTTTTTTTAAAAAAAGAAAAAAATTAGATAAATAAATAAAGTGAAAAAATAAAGCAAAACGAGAAAGCGAACGAATGCAAAGCATAAAGAAAAGCCAGCCGCAAAAATAATCATACTGTTTGACCTAGTCGTAAACTGAAGCTTGTCTCGGGCTCCGCCTCCCCCAGTCGTAACGCGCTAGCCGCATGCGGGCTAGCTCCGCGTGTTTGCAGCCGTAAATAAATGAAAAGGGGTGTCATTCTGGTCATTCTGGTCATTCCTGCGTTTCGCTGCCAACGACCATTTGCGGGTCGCTCGCTCGCTCGCTGTCTTCGTCCTTGTTCGCCGATCGATCGTTACTCTTGTTCATTGTCATGGCTTTGGCGCTTCCTCTCTTCTTTAAGTATCACTAGTTCTGCTGTCTCTCCAGCTGGCCCAAGCTGTCGTGCCGCCTTGTGTCGCTGTTTGTTGCAACGCGTCCCCACGTCGGCGCTCTCGACAATCCCACTTCACTCCCTTGTTCACCGACCGACCCGTCTGCTCATTGTCGCAAAATGGATTCCATCGCTAGTTTCTACCGCCGAGACTGCGAGGAACAGGGCAATTGTGAAAAACCAACATCCCACATCCTGACCGACGCCGTACCTGCTGCGGTAACGGGAATGTGAGTCTTTGGTGCAAAGTCGCGCGGACCGAGGCGGAAGCTAATATACTCGTTGACAGTGTCCTTCTCGTCGCTGGAATCGTTATCTTTGTAATCGCAAGGCGCAAGCGGAGGCAAACTGCCGCCGACGATGCCAAGGAACGAGAGTCGCTGGAAATCGATCTTTACGAGCCCTCGCACAGTCAGTATCAAGGACCTGCATATGGAGACCCTTTTAGCAACTCACATTCATTATCACGCGACCCCGACTATAACGAGTTTTCCTTGGCTCCTCCAACCCCAAGGCGAGACCGGTCACCGGCCAAGTCGTTTCAAACAGAGTCGATCGATGAGCCGCATTCATCCCACTCGCCGCCTCCTGCGTATTCCAACCCCGGGTCCAGTGGAAGAGAAGTGCACCCTGATAGTAAAGTCTAAATGAGCGAGGACTTTTCATGGTTAATTGAAGCTGAGCATTGTTTTGTTTTGTTGCCGATCCCGCGGAAGATCATTGAGGCGCTGGTCGTTTTCTGGTCCAAAGGTGCGGGGGTTAGCTAGCTGTACATTAGGCCATGTAACATATTTGCTGGTCTCGCAGTAGATCTCGAACAATTGGAGATTTTTGCTCATCTTGAAAACCCATGCCGTAACTTTCGTACATTGATAATGATGTAGATCTATTAGTTAACTAAGTTAACGATAACGGCCAAGACTGACTAAGCCAGGCTTGGCATCATGTGAAGCGGGGCGCTGTGACCCGCACCCATGATTGGCCAATGTCGGCGTCACGCCTCGACGTCAGGGCAATCCGGATGCATTAGACCTGGGAAGACACCGACTTCATCTGCTCACGGCCCTTGACATCCTCGTGAAACCCGCTGCTACATTGTGTCGAGTTGAACGTGCGGTTTTCGTCGATTTCCCGCCCCCGACCGCGTCTTCATCCACTACAACAGCCTACGCGCCCAGTTCTCGCGTCTGCTTCTCGACATCTGCGATCTCCAAACGTGTCTTGCAACAGTCTCCCAACAGTCTGTCACGGCCAGCCGAGAATGGCGTCTTAGCCCTGTTGGCAGTCTCGCATATGTTGATAATACCTTATCAATACGAGAAATATGGAATCGCCTGCCATGTCAAAAGTGCCGTCTACCCTATCGACAACCACAACAACGCCCATCAGACCTATGTCGTCTGAGACGAAAGTAGCGGAATCCTACTGGCTGCGAAGGCAGATGTCGCGACATGCTGAGCAGTCAGACAGCGAAGAAAATACAAGCAGCAGTGACCAAACTGCGCTCCGCCCGCCACGGGTGTCACCAAAGTCCCGCTCGTTGTCGGACGCAGCGAAACATGGCCTCTTACAACCATCACCTCTACGGGAGTTTCCACCATCAACAAAAGACGATATCTCCCTGACAAACCCCACAACCCCGCAAAAGACTTCAGCCCGTCAGCCAGCGCATGTTCTCACTCTCCAACTACCCCGACCTGGCACGCCAGGGCCATCAGCCGCTACCAGTCGCGCTCCTCTCTCCCCCAAACTCGATCCAGCGCAGATATACGGATCACCTGCATCAGCTATACCACGCCGCTCACGTGGCTTGGACTTTTCTCGCGCTTGCACAAATCTCCACCACTCTACCCTGGCCGAATCCTCTCCAGAATCCTCCCCCAGCGTTGGCAGTCGCGGGATCAATATCCCCCAGCGCCGAGTTGGCCCTTCTACATTTGGGTCACCTAGTGTAGGCTTTGGGCCACAATCTAACAGCATCCCGGGCGATCGAACGGGAATGTCCAGCTCAGTTTCGAGCGTCAACATGATGGAGTCAGACACTAGCAGTAGTGAAGACGATGACGACGATTCTATGAACCCGGATCGCGATGAAATGATGATCACAGCTACACCACAAGCGAGTAAAATGATAGGCGGTCTGGCCAACCCTTTTGGCGCGCCAATCCCCAGTCCAGGGAATGACTGGATGGGTAACTACTCTCCAGCTACCGCAAGTCTGGTCAGTTTTCAACGAGCACGGTTTCGCAAATCCCGGAATAGCCGTCACAGCTCGAGCAGCACCAGTGGCAATAGTTCAAAACCTAGTCCGGCCCCCTTATCGCCGCCCGTTTTGAAGAGTATCGAAGCCTCTAATGGAGGTTATTTTGCTCGTGAAATGTCTAAAGGAACAGTTCAATCGCGGCGAGAAAGTTTGAGCTTGGGAACTAGGGATCTACATCTTTCAGATATGAGCGATGATGGGGACAACAGAGCAACCAGGGGCGATAGCCCAGCAGGAACTACCGACCATGGACCGCGAGGAGTAATTCGTCGAGCTGTCACTCGACGTGGAAACTTACTAGTAAGTCATATTAACGGTTTTTGTGATGCAGTTAACTTATAGTATAAAGCCGAAACCCAAGACCTTTTCTCGCGTTCGAGCCGCTTTGATGGAGGAGAGTGCTCCCCTGGACAGCGAAGCCAAACGAGAAGCAGAAGTCATCCGGCAGGTCCGCGAGAGTGATACCACTGCTGAAGCTACAAGCCCTACTTTCCCTCTGGGCAAACTAGAGGAACTCACATCGACTGCATCTGTGTCGGAAAGCAATCCAGCCTCGAATTCTGAAAGTAGCTTTTCCAACCAAGCCTCACGGAATTCCGGTGGTACCAAGTTCTGGGAAACATTCGACGGACGATATCGAACTCCTCCGCCGCCTGGCCGCATGTCAACGCAATCCTCAGGTATGAGCGAAGACACCACAATGGAAACCCCGCAGTCAACGATTGGCAGACGGTCTCCAGGACCGCACACTGGCAATCCCCCCCTAGCAAGCGAATTCCACCGCAAACGTCGACGTGACGATGACTTAGACCCAGAGTCATTCAAACGTCGAGCAGTATCCCCTGGCATGAGCGTACAAAGCAGCCCTGTCTTGACGCATTCGCCGATTGTCAAGGATGGCAATGCGTGGGTTGTGCCCCCCAAGTCTGCCGCAGCGCTTTTCCCCGAACAGAACCCCAACAACAACACAAATGGTGTCAAACGTGTAGGCCTGCAGGGGATGAACGAAACTAATGATGGACTTATGAATATGAGTATTGAATGAGCAGGTTGCTGCTTGCTGTACAATTTCTTTCTTGTTTTATTTGTACTCTTTTTTCATAGCGTTAGCGGTATAGCATTCATAGGCTGGGCCGGTGTCACTGTATATTTTTAAGATCATTTATATCATAATTTTATTACATTGTTGAAAATTCACGCTTCATTTCTATCTGCAATTAATCCACTGCCATGGTTTCAATCCGTGACGCTCTTCTTGGCAGGAACAGCGGCGATGGCGCTAGCCGCGGCTTGCAGGCGGACATCATTTCTACCCCGCGAATCAACAACCTCACAGTGTACACTCACTCGGCGATTCCCAGTGGACACAACCAAATCGAGTCTGTATAATCGCTTCTTCGCCTGCACATTTTGCGACACACCACTGCCATGAGTTCAACGGTTGACATTGCGTCGTCGTTCATCGAGGGAGCTCCCCCAGGAGAGGTACGTCCCTCCCGCCGTGTCTGAAGCTTCAGAAGTCTCATGCTAACGTTCTGTGATGGATCTAGCTATCCGAAGTCGTGAACGGTCAGTCAAAACAATTACCTAATAGGCTACGTGTGCCAGTCATGCCCGAATGAGCATTGACCTGACAACAAACAGACATCAAGGCCCTGACCTCCGATGGCCCGGACATCATCCCATCGCTCGAGCCTGCTTTCAGGAAATACAACGAGACACAATTAACCACGGTGAAGCTACCTGGAAGCAGCCAAGAGGTACATCTAACTGGAACAGAAGCGCTGGGAAATAAAAAACTGATGGTGATGCGGAACAGGTGCTTGTCAGCGAGTTTAACCGGCTCGACGGAGACCGATACTATGACATTGAGAGCTCAACGTCGTTTGAATTCGACCACATCACTCAGGTGAGCTTGTTGGGGGTGTTGTTATTGATACTGTGTGACTAACTGATATTATTGAACAGAAAGCTTCCGACGCCCAGTCATACGTCTTTGATTCCCAAAACGCCGATCTCGTGTATGTTCCTTGTCGACCTTTGAATTAGTATAAAGCTAAGATGGGAAAACAGGAAATCACTTCTTAAATCTCTTTCCGCTCACGCCAAGGAGCATTATCCTGCCTCGTCCTACGGAGTGTACCCGACCGAGGATGACTCTGCCATTGCCATCGTGCTGGTAGCCAACAGATACTCGCCCAATAACTACTGGTTTGTCGCAGCAGGTCATCTAACATTAATTCCACATGATTCTGACGTTGTGACCAGGAACGGCCGCTACCGCTCAATCTACCAAGTCCCCGTTTCCTCCTCCGCGGCCACAATCACCGGTACCATTCACGTCGACGTGCACTACTACGAAGACGGCAACGTAGCCCTGAGCAACACCAAACCAGTTTCTATTTCGTTGCCTTCTGTCTCTGCCGACTCGATCATCTCCAAAATCGCCGCCGCTGAGCGCGATCACCAGGAGGAGCTAAACCGAGGCTTTAGCAGGCTGGCCGAAGGCGCTTTCAAGAGCCTGCGCCGACAGCTACCCATCACTCGACAAAAGGTGGAGTGGGAGAAGGTGGGAGGGTACAGATTGGGGCAGGATATTTCTGGGGGTAGACGATAGTTTAGTCTCGTCATGGATCACGATTCTTGAATATTGACTTTATGCACATACAATGGATGAATCTTTGATCTTCTAGCTTGTTCTGTTTCTTCAGTAATGAGGTTTCGTAAATATCTACTTCCTTGACAGATGATAAATGCTCAAGTCCTGCCTTGACAGCTTCCAAGCTGCATCCTCGCATTCAGTGAGCGTTGGATTTCCACATGCGTTCCCATTGATTGGCGGGTTCGATCGCTTCGCTCCGAAGCCATAAGACGATTTGAAAAAACCTCGCTGCCTGACGTGGTGGGTGTCACTGAGTGTGAGACGACCAGATTCAACTAGTGCTTGAAATGCGAATATATGCCAGCATCCACAACAAGCCGATCAGCCCGCAACACAAGTGTTACAACCAAGCGACTGTAGGCCAGGCATGTCGTGCTGACTTTGATTTTGCAATACACATCGAACACCCAAAACCAAATCTCTCCGCAACTGTCTTGACCACCATCTCTCCGGCAAACAACGAGCACACTCGCCATAACACTCGAGAATCTGTAGCGCAATCCTATCCCTCGCGGCAAGCAACGTGATATACCGACGGTCCAGAATCACAAACCACATAAAAATAATCGCCGGGTGCGCATAATTCACAATCACAGCAGTCATGGTGACATTAAGGCACCGAAGAGCCCCATGATAAATATCCTTCAAATGCTCCATTTCATTCGGCAGCAATTCCACCGTTTTCTGCAACCTTGCAATCAACGGCCACCGTGGGGGTTGGCCGGGGCCGGACATGAGATGATCCCACCTGACCAAATTAAAAAATTCTTTTAGTCGGCCGGTTCTGAGCTGCGTCGAGCTCTGTTCAGTAACCGCTGCGGCGCCGCGTGCTAGCTCGCAGAGCTCCACGCACTTGTCGACCATCAGTGAAGGATTTGCAAGAAACGCAGCAGAGGCCAGGTTGAGAAGGAAGATTAAGCCCGCGGAGACATAGATTGCCTCGCAGTTTTCAGCGGTAAGGTCGGCGATCTGTGGCCGAATCAAAGCCATGGCGGCGTTTTGGTGGTAGAGGCTCAGGTACTGGCAATGGCTCAGCTGGTCCTCTGTCATATTCTCGGTGTGGATCCGGTGAACTGCAGCAGTGGCAAGGATGCTGTGGGCGAGGAACTCCTTTTCGAAGCTCATGTCGACGACGAGCGATGCGTACAGGGTCTGCACGTCTTTTCGGTCAGTTAGCGTGAAGCTGACTTGAGAGGTGAAGCGTTCTAGCAGTGCGAGGTCGGTGTTGAAGACATGTCGAGGAAGCGGAGAATGAGAAGGGAGGATGTGAGTAGAAATATAGGATGATGACGGCGATGGTGATGGTGTAGTCAAGACTTTATTGCTAGGACAAGCGGCGTCATAGTTATAAACTTTGCTCTTGCTGTTGTGCGCATACATGATGAATTGAACAGAATGACAGTCGTCATTACTATAGAAGCAGTATTCCCCGCGCTTTGAGCAATGGCTGCACTCTGGCCGCTGAAGATCACACTATCCATTGTTAGTTAGGATTCGATCAAGTCAAGCATGGGGCGTCCAGCATAGCGTTGGGCTGCTTTGGCCTTCTTAATTGGATGGTCGCAGGTACAGGACCCAGGACCTAGAGCAGATAACAGTGCTAAGGAATAGATATTACCTACCTTGACTTTCCGTGCCTTGCACACCATACAGCCATGCCGTCTTTTGAGATGTGTTCGTCGAGACGGCATTTCGATTGTATGAATTTGAAATGCTCTTTGGCGCCCTTTCCAACCAGATAGAAACAGCTGGTCCGTTTCTATTGCAGATTATCAACGACTATCTGATCGATTTAGTAATTGCTTTTCGGCAAAGAGGAAGAACCCTGAAAGAAGCTCAGGAGAAAGTGAGGTCGATAATATCGAGGCTCGACATTGTCTTCAATTCTCGATTAGGTTTGGCACGCTTTTTCGGGGCTGCGCTATCGTAAACCTTTCCTCCTTTGGTAGTACTGTGCTAAATATGGAAAAAGATCGTCGGCGCTAAGCTATAAATAGACTAGTTCAGATATGTTGTGTATTGCTCCGACGAACATATACGTACGTGTAGACATGGTTATGTCGATTTGTTCTTTCTGTCTGGAATCATGCTATTTTTGCATGGGATATACTGTGGCTGCTTGGATTGTATTAATTGATATAGATATTGAAATGGCCTGACACTGGAGTTGAACATGTATCCGTTATACATCAGTTGATATGGGCAAATATATAGCAGCGTTTATTACGAATAATTGACTCCCTCCGCCGTACATTACATTTTGAAACTTCGGTGATCAGTTAAAAGAAAATAAAATCAAAGAGATAAAGAAGCATATGTTTGGGAAATACTCAGTTAGAAATACATGCCAACAGGTAGTGCCATCCCGTAAATCAATACCTCCCAAGTGTGGTTGGTTTGACCGCACCCACACCTCACAGCAAGGATATTAAATAATACGCCGAGTCAGGAAGTCGCAACAGTCGTTGATATTTTCAAAACAGTATCAAACTTAGAGATATCAGCAGTGATGTTGAATTTCTCACTTGTCAGTACTGAACGGAGTTCTTACGCCGTGCCGATTATCCCCGTTAAATCCGAACTCCTCTTGGGAAAATATAAATTGATGGCAAATCCCGTGCTATCAACCAATCGTTTATCCAACACATGTGATGTAAAACTAAACACAATACATCATCGGCGTTCGATAAACGAATTCCGACCGACATGTTGTCCAAGTGGACGTCAGTTCTTCTCGCGTCCGCCAATAAGGGCGGGCTTCCGCCAGTCGCCCCGTGGATCCCAGCAACTCATCAACACCATGTTCTTACTGCATCTGGCCAAGATTGCGACGTACAAGTGATCTAAATCACGACTTCATATTATAGGAGATAATTATGCGGAGATTGGAGACGTAATTCCGTAGGTGTCAGCGCCGACTACAGCACGTTGAACATGCTGACGAGTAGATACTGTACCAAGTGGCAGGATATAAAGGTGGGGAATTTCCTGGCTTGAGTTTATCCTTTTTTCGATATCTACAAATCAGTCATAATATTTGACAACTCGAAGCAACATTCAAATACTTGTCAAACAAAGTTACGCAACAACTCCATCAAAATGGCAACTGTCTATGCAAAAGACCAGCCGGCGGGCTTCAACAACAAGATTGAAAAAGTGGCAATTGTTGGTGTACGTACCTGAATAAAAATGCACCGACTCTTAGAAACCTTTAAAAGCTAAACTGCTTGAATGAACAGGCCGGTGGTCAGATTGGCAAATACATCACTGAAGCTCTTCTTCAAAAAGGGCATTTCAAACTCACAGCCATCACTCGCCAAGAGAGCCAAAGCGTCATCCCAGAAGGCGTTGAAATCAAAAAAGTCGACTACAACAAACCCGACACCATTGTCGAAGCTCTCAAAGGACATGATGTCCTCATTGTTACGCTGGCAGTGACTGTCACGGACGAGGCCGAGAAGCTGAACAAAGCAGCTGCTGAAGCCGGGGTTCCATGGGTCTTGCCAAACGAATTTGGTAGTGGTTCCAACAACGACGCAGTTAACCAGGACATCAAGATGGGACTCCAGAAGATCGCGATTCGTAAGCAGATTGAGGAGCTTGGAAAGAGCTCATGGATCGGCCTTGCGTCTGGTTTCTGGTACGAGTACAGCCTTTCGGTCGGCGAGTGGTCATACGGATTCGATATCAAAAACCGGAGCGTGACCTTTTTTGATGATGGCACCCAGAAACTCGAAACGAGCACTTTCCCACAAGTCGGCCGTGCTGTGGCCAACCTCTTGTCACTAAAGGTGCTCCCCGAAAACGAAAGCGACAAGGGACCATATCTTTCCCAATACAAGAACGAAATGGTTTACTTTTCTTCGTTTAAAGTCAACCAGCAAGAAATATTTGAGTCCTTGTTGCGGGTCACTGGAACGAAGAAAGAGGACTGGAAAATCACCAATGAGCCCGTCAAGGAGCGATTCGAAAGGGCCAGGTCGGCGCTCCAGGCAGGTGACCGTCGTGCTTTTGGTTTGATGCTGTATTCGCGCTTTTTCTTCCCAGATGCGGCTGGTATTCACCCTAGAAATAACAATGCTGATTTGGGGCTGTCAGAGGAGAACCTCGATGAGTGGACAGCAGTGGCTGTCAAGATGGCCGAGGAAGATTACTTTCTGAAGGTTGTGGTACCTCGCACCACGGGACGTAGTACTTGATATCCAGATGCATAAAGCTTCAGAAATGTTGAATTTAATTCTATTAAATTACTAAATTAATGGAAAACATAAAGCTATTTTTGAAAGTATTTTCATACTATAGTATATAAATAATCGTAATTTAATGTAATTATTCCAGTTATCAATTGACATAGCTAAAGGTGATAGTTAATACTTTTAATGTTGATTGAGATTGCAACAAATACGATTTTTACATACATTCATATTTCAATGTTGAGTTGAAATTGGTCATGGCACTTTCAATTATCTAAATACCACAATAAGAATAAAGCTTACTTGTAAAGGCTACCACTGGGTGAATAAACAGCTTCCATTGAAGATTTAACTTTGGGCGAGCATCCGATTACTTCATGACTGGTCCCATACTGCGATGAGAAACCGTATTCAATTACATGCATGAAAGCTCTAAAAACACTCAGATACTACTCCTCAACTGTTCAACTCTTTCTAATGCACTTCGTAAAACCGAATTTGCAGCCAGTTAGTAGATGCGCATGTTAACCCGGAAAGTCTGAATTGCTTCGTCAATCTTAGCAGATTCGTAGCCAACTCCAGAAAGTATCCCCAGCATCATCTTGGCCTTTTTCCAACATTTCTCATGGTTCTTCTTGTCTTCAAGCTTCTCGAAGACAATGCAAAGGTACATGAAGTAAAAAATGTACTCAGAAACCCAGACCACGGGTATGAATTCTTCGTCTGCGAGCGGATCACTTCCGGCAACCAACTCGACTATCTTGCACAGACTGTTGACACACCCTTTGAACTGTTTAGATGTGTACTGCAGAGTGGATAAAATTCCGTACGGACGCAGTAATTCAAAGCAGAACACATGATTTGAATAGCTGTGGAAAATGGCATCAATATGCTTGCGCAGCTGAGGGGCCAACTCCGGACTCATCTTTGCGATTTTCTTCTCATTTCCCTTTTCGAATTTGTTGAACTCGGCCATAGCTTTGTCTCGCTCCCTGCACTCCTTTGAAGGCATTTGTTTCTGATACGAACACAAGATGCACCTGCAGGTGAACCGCATCTTTTTGAAGATTTCCTGTCTTTCCTTGAGTGGCTTGGTGACAGGGGCGTATGACTGGAATAACTCATCGCCCTTTTTGATGAATTTAATAGCCCTGACAATCACAAAGTCTCCGATAAAGGTGCGTCCCACGTTTTCCAAACAGCTGTGGTTCAGATAGGACGTCACGATCCATAAGCCACACGCACTACCAATGGTCGTCTGTACTTGTTTTGACTTTGACGAGTCTTGCACAGTCACAGGAGTACCTTCAAGCTCAAGAATGTTGCTGCACACAATGCTGCTCACAGTAAAGGCATCGATTATCGGCTGGCCCTCTGGTGTGTAACGAATCTCACCAGTCCGTCTTCCGCGACCGTTGGAGTCGAGCTGCATGACCTGACCTGCTGTGGATGGATTGTCGTAAATAAAGCGAGTTACCTGACAAGGCAGACGTGCTCTCGCTCCGCTAATCACTTGTCTACGGACAGTGTTGAAAGTCAAGTAAAACTCTCTCAAAGACTCGGTCGTAATCGAAAAGGCTTTTTCGCAGAGCAGAAGCTCACCTTGGAGAATGTCACGCGACGCAAAGAGCCCCATGCCTTTTGCAGGGTCGCTGCATGGGCGTACTTTCACAGGACCAATGTATTCTGCATGATCCAAGCGAGGAGGGTCGTCGGGTGGCCCACGGGCTTCCTCTTCCATAGCAGTGAAGTCGAAGTCCCCTTCGACGGCCTCTTTGAGACGATCCAAACATTTCTCAAAGAGGTCATTTGCCTCGGCCAGATTCGGGTATGCAGAAATCAAATCATCGCAAACTATAACTGATTTGTCGAACTGGCGAAGCAAGTAAAAAGCCCGCGCTTTCAAAAACATTGCCTTTTTGTTTTTCGGCTGGCATGACAAGATTTCCTCGCAGTCACGGATTGCAGCTTCGTATTGGAAGATCTTGAGGCGAGACACGGCTCTGTTTGAATGCAGCGCAACCCACATGTCGATGTCATTTTCTTTCAATGACGGGTTTTGTTGGAGTGCTGTTGTGTACTTTGTACAGGCCCCCTGGTGATTGTTCTCACTGAAGAGCTTGTTGCCTTGATCTTTCAAAACTTCACAAGTCAAATAACCGTCCGAGTTTTCTGGCTCAGACTGCCATGAAAACTGCTTGACAAGTTTATGGGCTTTGTGGAGAATAACAATGTCTGAAGGATGGTCACAACGTAGGCCATAGCAGCCATGTACACCAAGAACATAGTATGGTGCCCGGAGTGCCACGTATGAATTGATTGGTAGATATGCCTGATCATTGAGGCTGTGGTTCATATTGAATAGCGTGAGTGTGTCAGCCAGACCTTCGTGATCTTCAACAATCGTCCTGATACCGGTCTTTCGAACAGGGTCTGTGATGGTTCTACTACTTGTTATTTTATTGTCATTTAAACTCAGACTGCTTGGCATTTACCGCACAACAATGTAATTCCTTCTGTGAATGATCCCAACAAGGAGGTCCTTCAAAGTAATTGGTTTGAGACTGCCAAGACCTTTCAAACAGAGGATGTATTCATTTGTAAAAACAGTCTTGTAAGCCCTGATGTAGTCATCAGGTAGCTTTTTAGTCACTGTATCATGGTCTTGTTGCTGGCTTTTGATCAGATCCTCACGTGAAAGGCGGTACTTGGGGACATGTCCTTTTTGACGTGCGGCAGCTTTTGCATTATTCTGCTCTTCGACCAACTCTTTCTGGAGGCTTGTTAGGGAGTCCATGGGGGATGGCTCTGGTGCTTATTTTGTCGTCGTCTGAGGAGGGGGTTCTGTTTGGGTTGTGTGAATCAGATTGTGAATCACAGTGGCCCAGTATAAGCGAGTAGGGCAACCAGAAGGGGCACGTGATCAGTAACAACTATTGTTTGCATTTGCACATCAAACGGATGCCTTTAGTAAACCGATAGACAAAGAAAGACCATATCAAACAACCCAACTATACTATCTGGAAGACAATAAAGGCCATTAACCCCAGATCCTTCTGAGACATTCAGATAGCTTCAATATAGCTTCAACATTGATAAATTAGTTTTGACGAGCTAAGCATAAAACTTTTGAATCAAAATATATATATATATACATATATAAAAAAAAAAAGAACAAGAACATTCAATTTTTGCTTACTTACTGTTAATTTTTGTGTTGCTATCTTGATTATACTTCCATTTATGTATTATATTAGTGATATAGTAGAGGGGATGATATTGGTTTTTGCAGGCATGTGCCATGGTAGGAGTTAACCAATACCAAGTGAGATTTTCGCAACATTGGAAGTTTACTATAAACATGTTCTTGATAGAAGCATACATTAAGTAATATTTAATTTCTCTAGATACAAAAATAAAACTTTATACAAAATAAACTACCTTCTTTATACATCAATGAGGGTCAATGAATCTGGCTGCTGTAGCAAAATAAGTGGCCCAGCAATAACAGTCTCCTTGGTCGGCGCACCAGGCTCACTCGCGATGACAGCCATAATCAAGCCGGTCTGCGGGTCGAATTCCTCTGGGATACGAGATGTGTTTCGAGCGGTATCAAAAGGCATAGTAATGTTGTTCACTCCATGGAAAAAGACTGCATGGTATTCCTTGCCGCTGTCAAATGCCGGCTGATTTGTCTCATCTGGAAATGTAAACTGGATAGGAGAACCTGGGTGACCAGTGGTAGAATTCTGGGCAACCTTTAGCGTCGGGAGATGCTGATTTGGAGATGGATAAGGAGGGTTCTCCTTTGGGCAGCTGCCCGGCAGAATGAACGCGTTTGTAAGATCCAGAATCTGGTTTGCATATGGATAGACGGTGTCCGATGGGCCGGCAAACGGATTCACATTCCAAACATCAATCAATGCCCACGAGTTGTGTCGACTTTCCGTTTCCGCAATCGCAACCAAAGCAGACTTTGTAGCAGTCAATTTAGCCTGCTGGACGAGCCCTGTGAGGAAGGCCATGCTGGAAACCTCTATTAAGACCTGCGTTGCCAAGAATATCTCGGCATTGTTGTCGAACCCATAGTCGTACTGACACGGCCCTGGTTTGAGGGACTGGTTGGAAATGTTGTCCTGGAAAATGCGAACATGACCGGCCTCGTTGTCGCGGATCTGCTGGATACGGTCATAGGTGGTATTAGGCAGGCCTAGTTTTGTAAAGTCCTCTGTTGAAAAGGCCTCGGTGCCTTGTTGATAGAAATTGTAGATTGCCCATTCGGCACTGAGGAGGTTTTGAAAGAGGTTGTCATCGTTTGGCGAGGAAAGGTTTCTGTCGGCCGGTTCGGTGGCAGGGATAGGCCTGAGATATTTGGGTTCAAGAGGCGTTTTCTTGCCGAGGTAGGTCGCAAACAGGGGTGATTCACCAGGAACTGGGTCTGATCTGGTATCCAAATCTCTTGATGCTGGAGCATTTAGAACACCAGCTGTTGGGAGAGCGGTGATACCGGCGATTAATACAAGGCCGGCCGTGAGAACAGAGGTCATTTTCAAAATGTCTATAAAAGCTGAAGTGAGCAGTGATGTTGCGGAAGAAATAAATAAACCGTTGAAGTTGCTGGAATCATGCCTTTAGTTGTCGCAGAACCCCTATTTATACGTTTTGCAGGGTTCAATGTCGCCAAACATTCTGCGGTTGCCTGAGATTCCAGCTTTCGAGATGTTTTCTCATTCGGGTCATCTCTGCGATGTTTCCACTGTTATCCACCAACCAGACAGTCGACAGCAAAGAATAATTAAATGGATCCCTAGCATGACGCAGCGGGAATTTCCCTTTTGGGAGATTACTGGTGTTCAGCGCAGCACGCTAGGCCGATTTTGGTGCATGCTGCGAGTGGCTTGGCTGTGCAGAACGTAATTAATTAAACTGGCCGAAACGCGGGTTAGCCGGATCTCTCTTGTTGATCCTGATCGAAGAGAGCTCCTGGTCGGGTTAGTCGGAACGCCGCCGAAGTCCTTGTTCTCATTATTGATCTGAGTCGCGTTGAAGTGGCGGATCTGCAGCGCTGTGTTGTGTTGTTGTTGACCGCTCGGGACCCCGCCGAATCTCCTTTACAACGTTACTTCAGCCAGCCGTTCTTACATAGACGGCGCTCTACTAGAGGCCCCAACTATTTTACTTTATATTTTTATTTATATTTTTATGTTTATTTATTTACTTTTTTTTTTTTTTCCAAATTACGCAGTGGCCTCGAATAATTTACGAGATGGCTGTCCAAGCATCTGCTCAGCAGCAGCCTCCCCCGAAGCCCACGTGGAAACAGTTCTCTAATTTCGCCAACGGGCATCCCCTCGGCATCGAAAAGACCCTGCGGCTTATTCAAGCAATCTGCCAGATCCTCTCGTCTAGTATATTCGTTTCGTACATTCCAAATGCCGTGTATGCTGTCGGATGTGCATCGGCCAGGAATCAGCTCGCTTTGGGTTGGTTTCTCCCCTGCTCCATCCAAATGTCATATCCTGATTCGCTGGTTTAGCTCGCCGGTACTTGAGATTTTTCAAATTCATTGAATGTTTCGATACTAGCTACACGGCGTGGCAGGTGCCCGCGACTACAGGGACAGATTCTATCCGGAAGATGGTTGTTGTAGCAAAGTGGTCTGTTTTGGGTGTCTATTTTGCGATGGAAGATTTGACCATTGTATGTCATTCTGCCATTTACCATTTTATAACAAGCACAGAAATAGCTCATAAAGTAGCTTGATGCCATGGGAATCTGGATAACCCCCTGGGCCAAAGACACTTTTGTCGAAAGCAACAAATGGTGGTTCTACGGCATCGCGCTGAGCTTGATCGCTTCGACGTTTAGTCTCTTCTTCCCACCGCCCGAGTATAGAGGGAAGCCTCAGCAGTCTCAGAAATCTGGGAATACAGAGACAGAAAAGACACGTCCGGTTGAGCAAACGAAGCCAGACCTGACGCCCCTTGTAAGATCCATCATCGTCGATGGATGTGATATTCTGCTGCCGGGAAGCTTTCTTGGATGGATCCAGGCGACCCCAACACAGGTCGGGGTTGGTATGGTGATTAGCACGCTAGTGACTTCGAGAGATATCTGGATCAAGGCGAATATGTAAATGACCATGTATGGATGTTTATTCAGCGCCGCATACAACTGGTATTAGCGAGTCATAATAGACACGAGTATTGGATTAAGCGGTGAAATAATATACAAATATAGCTAGCTAATTAAAAGGACTACTTTTTACCCTCTGAACCTGCAACTTTACTGAACATATCAACGGTATGCTCCCACACCGTCTTTCCCACGCCATTAGCCAGATAATCCTTCACCATTACCGATGAGGCTTTCTTTTCGTTGATAACTGCAGTGTCAAATCCCAGCCTATAAGCTCCACTGCCACGTTCACCATCTGCGCCTACAGTCTCGGCATTTTGATTCTTTGGCGCAAAGAGGGGGCTTGTCGCGGCATACAAGTGTCTTTCTCCTGCCTCTCCAAGAGGAACGATTCCAATACTGGAGGTTGGGAATGGCTTCAACAGCATAAATAAGCCGCTGGCCAAGCCTCTAAGCAGTGGATTGAGCTCGCGGTCTGCGTTGGTCCGCACGCCTCCCGGATTACAGTGCAAAAAGCTCACTGCGGGATTCGCGGCGGCGTAGTGGATCATTGACAGAGAGGTCATGGTGATGGCATGACCTGCAGCATTGGACAAGCTGTAGTTCGTTTTCAGATCCAGATCGGATTCAACAAGCTTGTCCTCGTTTCCGGGGCCGAGGATGGAAACGGCTCGCGCGAGGCCGCCTGATGAGGCTGCGTGATTGAGTTGCGGGAGCAAATTCTGGATGAAACGCATGCGAGCGTAGTAGTGCAGACTTAGCTTTCTGTCAATGCCCTCGCTCGTTTCTGTAATTGGAATTAGCATTGTATATGTAACATGCCAAGTAAACCGACAGGGTTCATACCAGTTCGCCCTTGCATGGTAAGGACTCCAGGAGTCATAAAGAGGATATTGACCTTTTCCTCCTTCTTACTAATCTCCTCACATGCTGCATCCACACTTTTCAGCAATGAGACATCGCTTTTGACAAAGTCCACAGTCGCAGAGTCGTTGATCGAGCGCAGTTCTGAGATGATCGACGACGCCTGCGACTCATTGCGGCCGATCAGATAGATGTGTGGAGCGACAGCCTTGCGCGTGAACTCGCGGGCTGTAGAAAGCCCAATGCCACTTGTGCCGCCAACTATTATCAGTTAGCTAGATTCTCGTTGTTGAATTCCGATGATGCATATACACACCGAATACAGCAACGAGGCCTGAACCGAGGTTCTTGACCGTCGCGTTGTGCGCGCGAATCTCGGAGAGAGACACCATTGTTTGTTTCAGGAAACTCTGGCGTTAAATTGTTCCTTTTTAACACGACAGACACGCAGACAGGGCGGTATAAATAATTAAATATCGACTGATGACGAGTGGCGAGTTGATGCCTGTTTGACGGTCCATTTCGTCCGGCAGTAGCGCGCTTATTCTGCATTCGCGGCCTTTCCGCACACGGTTAGTCCCTTTTAAACAGGATGACGTCACGCCGTATAGAATTCAATGCTTGAAGAGTGAAGACTTCTTGATATTGCTGCTATAGCATGAATATATATATGTACACGAATAGAGATGCAGAAATATGTTACATCCTGACAGGAACACTACCTCAGCCCCATAACCTCCTCGCTAGCCTCTGTTGCATGACCTCGGCGCGTGTCGAGGCCCACCAGCAGTCTTGCTTTGGCAGCAAATGATCAATCATCCGGTAAAAATAATATAAAAGTAAAAGAGCCCGCGAGTCATTGTCGTGAATCATACTGATAAAACTCTCATGAAATAAAATAGAAAACGTATAAACCACTCTTGCGACATCGTAGAGCAATTCGGGTTGGACGTCCAGAGCAGAAGAGGATGTATTCTTCTCAGTCGGAGTTGTTGCGTTCTCTTCTTTTCCTGGTAAGAGAGAAAGAAGGATCGAGAGGCGCGCAGCAACGCTCATGTATGAATCGTAAGCGCAGGATGGGAAATTAATTGGAGCCGATTGGATGTCACTATAGTTGTTTTTCCTGGCCTGTGTTTTGGCTGAGATTGTTTGGTCTGGTAGTTGGCGGACATGGCAATCCAAGATCGTCTCGGGTTGATTGTAGAATCCAGCAAGATGGCATTCAAGCTCGAATGGATCGCGGCCAAGAGACAATGTCGCACTTTCGATCGCTTTAATAGGTCGATGTACAATCGTCCGAGAAAATACAGAGATATTATATAGCGGTCCCCACTTGTTAGAGGAAAAGAGGTGTCGCATACCACTGGCCAGTGCTAACAGCGGGTCATCCCGTGCGCGATACAAAAGACCGCCATGTGTATTTTCAGCCGGCGTGTCTGTAGCCAGAGTATCGGGACTAGACCAAGCTTCGTAGTAAATCAAAGCAGAAGTCGCGAGAACAGCATCCGAGTCATCGTCAATGACTGCCTTGCCTAATGCCGTTCGGAAAAGGCGGAGGGCACAGGACAGGTGCTTTCGAGACTGTGTTTTGTAATGCTTATTCTGGGACGTATTCTGTGACAAGAAAGCGATGTGGCTGGCAGAAACACAGAGAACCGCATGCATGAGATACTCATATCTGAATGCAAGACCGACCGCATCTTTCCACACGGGGCTCAGTAATGGCAGGGTCAAATAGGTCGACGTCTGAAAATGGTGGAAGAGATTCATGTCTTCAAGATTAATCGTGCTTTCCTTTGTCGTTGTTGGTAGTGGTACTAGCGATAAAGACGGCGAAGATGCCGGGGATGTGATGGAATGTCTCCTGGAAACATATCGTTCTCGCCAAGAACCGCTACATGTGTCTCCTCTCTTCAAACACCTATTGCATGAGGGATAATTCTCATCGCACTAATATGTCCGTTAGGAAAATACAATGAAACCCGTAGGATTCTGTATTTACTTTGACTCTCCGTTTCTTGCAATTATCGCAGCCGTGTCTGGATTTGAAGTGCGGCCTTTTGCTTCTTGATTCGATTGGCCTATCTGGCACCTCTGCCATACTATTTTTGTCAAAGACATTTGTCAGATGTTGCATATTTGTATTTGACATGCTGATAAGGGCATTTTTGAGATGTTCAAGTTGTCCATCGCGGATGATCTGAACGGTGAGGGATAAGCACACTAACCTAGTTCCGGTTAGCGTAAATATACTTTCTATTTCCCAAAAAGAAAATCGGATTAACATAGGAACCTCTATGTAACATTTCTTTAACAAGTAAGGATTCCCTTTCTCCTGAATAATTGGATTGGAGAACTTTCGAGCTACTTTGTTCTAGAATCACGTGATCACCGAGTAACCAAGTCATGTGACGCACAAAACCACCTGATATCGGCGAGGCAAAGCCATCGCGAATAGAACTGGTAGCAGTCTTAACGAGAGTACATTGTTTGCTAACATCTAGTCAAATATGTAGCAGGAATTCGTTGAATTGACGCGTTGATAGAGATAAGGAGCGGCCTCTCATTTTCTTCGTCCCGACAAGAATATGTCTGAAGTCTAGAAAAATGAACCCTACCAAAGGTACCGACAAGATATTTCCAATTACTACACTTATTTCCGACCTACCGACCAACGCCATTCCACTGGCCTTCCCATCGTCTTCCGAATATGGCTCTGCTGGTGGACGCCTAGTGGTTGTAGGCGATGTACATGGGATGAGAAAGTCCCTGGAGGCACTCTTGGACAAAGTCAATTTCGACAAGCGCAAAGGAGATTATCTTATACTAGTTGGCGACCTGGTCAGTAAAGGGCCCGATAGCCCTGGTGTTGTTGACCTAGCTATCAAGCTAGGCGCTAGCGCAGTGAGAGGCAACCACGAAAATGCAGTTCTCAGAGCGGCTGCAGAGATCGAATCATCGAAGGATTGTCTAATTTCGTCTGGAGGCTTGAGTGGCAGCCAAACTTTGTCTGAGAGCCCTAAAACTGACTTGTCTGGAAATACTATCCGAGATTTGGAGATTTCAGAAAAAGACGCATCTGCTGCATCTAATAAGATTGGGAACAGTATGAACTCTGGATTTACAACGCATAGTACGGCATCGATACTTTCGAGACGCCAGCTAGACTGGCTTGCCGCTTTGCCATTGATTTTGCGCGTCAAGTTGCCTCATAACCTGAGATCCTCACTTGGCCACACACTACTTGTCGTACACGCGGGCCTCGTTCCTAATATCCCACTTGAAGAGCAAGATCCATATGCTTTATTGCATATGCGGAGCCTGATCCGTACGCAGGACGATGAGGATGGATTCCTCCCAGCTGAAATTCCCGGAGACGAAAGCTGGGCTGTAGAATGGGACCGATGGCAAGGTAGGCTTGCATCCAATGCCACGGTTATATTCGGGCACGATGCAAAGCGTCGTTTGCAGCTAGGCAGATATACGATTGGGCTGGATTCCGGCTGCTTATATGGCCACCAATTGAGCGCAGTTGTGATTACAGCTTCTAATAGTGAAATTGAGCACCAGGTTATTCAAGTCGAATGTGCTGATACCCCTGTGGTCCCAATAGTGTTGGTGCAGGAGGATGGCCAGACTCAATCAACTACAGGTTGCTGAATACATGGTAATCGAGTGCTCTTATTGGTCCTTTCCCCTCGTACATTGTGAATGAACAATCAATAGTCATGCTAGAAAAATGCGTGGTTATAACAGTTCATATAGTTAGCTGTCTTGTTCCATGACTGCGCATATTCTAATCGCTCACTTTATGCAATTCATGTAGTCTGGGATGAGTGCCTCTGCGACATAGGGGGTGTGGCCCTAGTGTTTCCCTGAAATTACTTTCTCTTTCCTAAAAAGGAAATCCATCTTCCTGAGATGAGTTGTGGATTACCTGGAATCAATTATAGGAAGTGGCTAATAAAATTTTTTGTAAAAAAAAAGAAAAGAAAAAAAGAAAAATTCTATCTGTAAGATGGTTCAATGTAATACTCCCCGTTAGCCTCTTTAAAGGCAGGGTTTTCCAGCCCTTCTGGGTAAGGCAATAGATGCCCCACACTGTTGCCATACGCCCTTGTCACTTTAACCGCCACAAGATCGTCGAGGTCCATAAAGAAAGTGATACCTGTACGACAAATTTGACAGCGTCGCTTCTTTGTGTTGAATTTGTAATTGCCGCCATGATCCCAATGAAGAAATGACATATGCGGGCAGATTTTTATGGGATCAGTGTGTGGGCCAGCGAGCACCTTCGGGGATATTTTTGTGAATTGCCATTCCATGTCAAAAGACATTTGAAAAGTAGGACGAGCGCCAAATCTCCTGTGGTAGTCAACCGGGCTTACATCTGTCATGTATCCTCTAACAGAAATGTTAATGTTACTAAATAGTGGATGTGGACCGCCCCAACAATGGTGGATGAAGTCACCCGTTGTCTTTACTCGGTGAGCCATGTAGTCGAGAGTAGTAGGATTACGTGCTCCCACGTCATATTGACCCCAGAAGGAGTTCCAAAGGTACCAGGCATCTGTGATTGTGATATTTATACAGGGACACAGGCAAAAAATACCAAAGTTCAGGCATGTCTCATAAGGAAACTCATCCCGCCAGCTTGGGTGACGAAAGACATTCCTAATCCTGTGTAGTCGGCAGCATGAGGTACAGGGAGTCACCTGATCATTCTGCTTCAGAAGCAAGAAATCGAGCTTGTGCTTACGAAGAGCCCTTTCCTGGGATTCGTCCGCATCCTCTGACAAATTCTGGAGTATGCATCGTGGTAAACCCGTGTAAAGAGCAGTGCAAGTGAGGCGAAAAGCGAATTTAGCGGCCGGCAGGAGTTGATCGTCGATTTCGTAAAGTATGTCTAGTGGGAGATTGAGAATATTTGATGGTGACATTTTTCAATGTTCAGATTTCAATTTTGTTGCAAAATGTGAGGAAATCTGTTTGCATGAATATCCGATGATTGATGTTATGGTTCATCTAGACTTTCATGAAATGTATAAACATTTATAATGCTCTACTAGTTATCATATCTCCCCGGTTGGCAGGAACATTGAAACCAGAATAATGTATTTGCTGACTTTACCCGAGTTCTAACATTTTACCAACCTATCAATTGGCGTGTACGTTTTGTAGTTTCCTGAAAAGCAATAAAGAAAGCTTAGAGAGAAGCAGTGAGTTATACATTCCAGACGTCACAAAGAACATCGAACAAGATGAGACCAAGAACGATATGATGAACAAAGCTTGGAAAAATACTGAATAAAATTTACTTGTCGTTGTCACACAAAAATCAAATAATTAAATATATAGGTCGAAGTCAACAGAAAGACTGAGAGACAATCTCGAAAGACCAGTTGAAACCGACAAATGAGTCAATGACCCTTTAGAGTGACAAAATACAGAATGAAACATTCGGTTTCAGTCATTCTAGACTAGTTTTAGAATACATGTAGTGTAATTTTCCTACAGCTACTTTGTCGTGGGTCGGTATCATTGATGTTAGGATTCCACTGTAACAGAAGAAGAGAAAGAAATGGATTAAAAAAGGTGTTTGTCGTTACACATAAACAAAACAAGCAATCAAGCCTAGGCCTTGACAGAAAACCCCCTAACATACACTTTGGCAATATTTCGATCGTCACCCGTCATGAGAAACTTTTCAAGAATGACCTCTGCAGAGTCGTCATCCTCGATCGGCGTGATAATTCCTATACTACCACATCCTATATCATTCTTACCTTCTGTGTCAATGGTGTGGATCTCCAAAGCATCGAATTCTTTCCCCTCGATGAAATTTCCGACCTTTGCATCAATGTCACAGACCTGAGCACCGCCCAACGTGGCCAGGAAAAAGCCTTCGTGCAATGTCAGTGCCGGATCCGCGCCTTTGGTAAACGTCTCTCGGGCCTTGGAGATGATGAATGCCTGGCGCATCGCATCCAGAATGGTGCAGGAAAATCCACCGCCTACATCGGTGCCCAGGCCAACTTTGATGCCGCGCCGGAGGTACTCCCTAATAGGCGCCATCATGAACTCGCCCAGGGTAGAAGTTGAGATTGGGCAGTGTGCAATTCCACACTCTTTACTTTTTATATGGTTTATTTCATCGTCTTCGAGAAAAATGCTGTGCGCAAGAATAGTCTTGGACCTCAGTAATCCGAAATGTTCATACAGCTCGGCTTCATGTTTGAATTGCGGGAATAGTTGGCGAGTGAACTGCATCTCATCGGCAGCCTCGTTGAAATGTGTCTGGATATGAATTTCGGGATCATTGGCGGCTATTCTGCCAAGTCCTGAGAGTAGTTCATCGTCGCACGTAATTGCAAAGCGAGGGGTGATTATTGGCTTGACGAGGCTTCCCTCGGCGTCAATCTGGCGGATATGCGATATCAATTCCTCGGTTTGTTTGAGCGAGTCTTGAGCAGAAGGCTCGCGATACCATTCAGGCGAATTTCGGTTCATATTACACTTTCCTACAAACGCTCTCTGTCCTCGCTCCAGACAAATGTCAGCAAGAATCTTGGTGGCCTCCCCGTGTAGACTTCCATAATAAGCTGCTGCTGTTGTTCCCACTCGTATTCCTGCAGAGACACAGGCCGAATACATTTTCTTTGCATAAACTGGATCTTCGAATTTTCGCTCATGTGCAAACGTTACATTGTTCAGCCAGTCTAACAAAGTTTGATCGCGGCCCATCCCACGCTGCGCCCACTGCGGCGCGTGATGGTGCGTGTCGATGAAGCCAGGGATGAGGAAATCGCCTCGGTTAAGATATTTAATGGGGAATACATCAGGTGTATAGCCAGTCTCGACAACTAGGTCGTTAATTTTCGCTTGTGGTGTGTCTTTCGCGATCTTCTGGATTTTGCCGTTGCCATCCACAATGAGCAGGCAATTTTCCAGGATTTCAATGGTTCCGACATCGAGAGAGTGGATTATTGTGCCGTAAAAGGCGATTGGCAGACCCCGCATTGGGGGGACTGCGGTTTCTGATGCCATCTCGACTGTACAATATATAAGTTCGGGAGGTGTAAAGTGAAAGTGGTGAGACTGCGGGGAAATGCGGTCTTAAATTCCTTGCCGAGATAAGAGACCAGCCATTAATGTTATCAATGGATCATTCGTGGCTTTGACGCTACTACGTATAAGTTACATGTCAAATGTCAAAACCAATCTGCGTCGAAAATTGACAACAGAATATGGCTTTTGGAAATTTAAAGAATTTATGGGATAAAAATGCATGTGTTTCGAGGGGAGGAATACTTGGCACAGAAAATTCCTTCATTGCAATGTACGGTCTTTGTGCTCTGGCCACAACTTGGATTAGTAACTCGACCCAATGCCATCGTTTCCAAGTAAAAGATACATTAGGCAACTTGACGTAGACAACTGTATAGAAATTTTCTCATTTACATTGGATTCATAGATTGTTGCTTTTGATAGCACTAACCAAACTAGGAAATTCGTATCGGACTTGGACAGACAGCGAGGTGATCCCCAGTTCTATAGATTAATTCCGGGTTCTTGGTAATGTCGAGCTCCAGATGAAGGCATTATCGATCAGTAGAGTCGAAGAGCTTCCTTGGCTCGGCCACTGTTAGGCTCCGTACCGGCGAGTTGCTGGTTATAGACCCGAGATTATCAGCCACTTCCCCCGGTTGGGCCAGGAGCACACCAGTCAACGATTTGTCTTCCTGAACTAGAAGAAATGGTGCATATGTCTTTGTTCTTTCTTCGAATCCAAGCCTTTCAACAGGAGTTTTGGAAAGACTTTCTTTCAACGCCATGAAATCCACTTCGGCGCTGTTCGTTGCTTCATTTCCTTTTCCCAGAGGAACGACAGCCTCGGCGCCCAGCCTTGAGAATCGTTCCACCAGATAGTCCGCCGGCCGGTTGCCGGTTGTAGTTCTGGTAATTGCTGTTTCCAAGACCGAATGCCTCAATGCGCAACCCTTCAGCGGAGGACGTGGGTGCATTTTGTGCCTAGTTCCAAATACCCACAACATTGTCACTTGGCTCACTTTCTCCGTAGGTAGAAATAAGAAATATTGCCAGTCGGGATTTGCCGAGGAGAGAAATTGTCGTGGGACCAAATTCAGAGGGATCTGTTGCCAGGGTCTCTTGACCATATCGACTATGAAGTTCCCTTGCGATTCGGTGTGTAAAGGCTTCAGAAGTACCAGATTGAGAACCCCAGAAAATGACAATTTTTTTGTTGAGATTGTTCATGTAGACTGCTATATACGTTACCCTCCGAGCTCTGGGGCTCTTATTTTCGCCCTGTTGTTGAGGACATTCAAACCAGAGATGGCGGTAAGGATCACCAGGTTTGAGATAACTCTTGTAAAGCCATTAAGTAGTCACTACTACTATGGCAGGAAGAGTAACATAGTCCGCAAGTGTGGCTGGCATTGCAGGTTGAAAGATTTTCGATACTGCCATCTCCCAGGGGAGACTACCAGTAAGCTGCAGATGAGACATTTTTCGAAGAATATAACAGCCGGACTTCAGTAAAGCGCTGTTCTAAACCATTTCAGCCCGATTGTAAAAGTTCAAGAGATGTAGCATGGTTTTCTTAAATTTACTTTAAAGTGAAGTAGACAAAACATTTGAAAGGTAAGGGATAATTTCCTACTCCGCTCCAGATTGATTAATACTTCGGAACCAGAGATTTCCCCTCCTTCTCCACAGAGTCATATTTGCATCTTTGTTTTCAATGCTGTCAGATATCGGACATGATGTCCACACATAGAATATTGGAAGCGGATGACTTGGAGCTTGGTTTCAAACATGATCCACCAGAAATTCTGCCGGGCTACATGTATTCTACTAGTTTATTAACGGCTATTGAACAATTTATTACGTCATTATTCCAATCGTTCAAGCTTTGTTCTCGCATTGAATAGTTGGTGGTTGTGATAGGGGATTATGGGAAGAATATCCGCCGGAATTTCTTCCTAAAGAAAAATTTCCTAATTGGGCATTTATTTCCACTCGCTTCTTTTCAGAAATTAGGGTTTTTTTAAATCTACTCTAGGTGAGTTTTGCGGCAAAAACCAATGGTGTCGGGTCGCGTAGCGCAATGGTAGCGCGTTGGTTTTCGGTTTCATTTAATGTTTATTGTTATGATGATTGATCACCAAAGGTTGTGGATTCGAGTCCCACCGCGATCGTTTTTTGTCGCCTGAAAGACGAATATTAGGGGCCCCTTGAGCGTTATATCAGAGAAGTAGCTTAAAGCCATACTAATCGGAAATATCAAGCAACATATAGTTTTTACTAAATCTGATTATAGTGATATCAACATATAACACGATTTAAAGCATCTGTATTGCTGAGTTAGATACGAATGTGACAATGATTGATGAGAGGTCTGGCTTAATACTTTCCAAAATTCGACACCATATCAAATGAGACGGGTTCTTGGAATCTTTGATAGCGATTGCTTAGGCATAGTAGTAGATCTGGTAGTTTGTCCAGCTCCCAGCACTTGTGCATTCTCCGCTATTAAGAAGAGGGTTCGAGCTGTCACTGCAGGTGCTATCTGGCGAAAGAACAGCCCTGTAAAAGTTCGGATACTCTTCGACCTCAAGATGGCAATAATCGTAAGTAGCGCCCAAGTCGGTGCAAGAGAGGATAACGTTGGTGTCGAGGTCACCAGTGCCAATCAGGGTTCCGCCAGAGCACTATAGCACAAGAACCAAAAAGAAAAGGTCATCATCAGTTTGACGGCCCCTAAAGTATATGAATTATCTTACAGAAGAGCCGCAGTAGAGACTCCAGCTGCCAAAATCGGTGGCCGCGGCGGCGTTAAGGATAGAGGCCAACACAGCGATGTATCTCATTTTGTATAGGATGAGACCCTAAAACTTGTTATTTTTGACTGTCCATAATCTCCTGTTGTAATATAAAAGATCACAGGTATGTTGAAACAGTTGGCTACGTACCCTTTTTTAAAGTTGAGTGAGGTAGTTGTCAGGGATGGATGCTGAAGAGAAAATATCGATGCAATAAGAATGGTACTCGTAAATTTTTAGCAGACTCGAAGGGGGGCGGTGAATTTTAGTACGTCACTGTTATAACCTATATTTATATGGTGTATGGAGGAGATAAAACGCCAAGGTAGCACTTTATCTATGTTTTCCGGGATTCCCGCATAAAAAGGCTAAAAAAGTCAGGAGGATCCGCGTACACTTACTTGACTTAGCGCCAATATGATCCCAAATGCTGGCAGTGGTAAAACTGCTGAACTCGCCGCTGTTTTTCAGAAATACTGCCTTGAAGCTTTAAAAGAGAATAGAGTGTTTGCATAGGAATCAAGTTTAATATCGAATACCAGTAACACATTTACCATGAGAATCCACATGTTATATTTAGACCACAAATAATAACAAGAAGTGAGCAAAGGGATTAATTGGCACCGTACTCGCTAGTGCCGTAAATGTCGAGTAAACGGTATTTTAACGCTGTAACTACAAAATGAAATTAACCCTCAAAACAGGGAGAAATACTACAGCCCAGAATCCAAGAACGCATTACGCAGCATTCTTACCAACTAAGTGCGCGTTTTGGTTCCGTCGTATTCTATATTGATTGGTTAAATAGTCCGCCGGCTTAGGAAAGTTCCTTGAACATGTACGACGTAATTACCATGAATCGCATTTTGCAATCGATGAGCCGATACATGTCATACATGATTAGGGCTATTCGTCTATGATATGTGATACTGCTTAACTAAATTATATCTTGTCTATGTTGTCTCTACATGGTATTTGTATAGTTCTTAGAACTTAATTAACCTATTTAATCTGTAAGAATTGAATCAGTCCCTTCAATCGAAAAAATTATTCTAATCAAAAAGAAAAGACGTATATGTTCTCTGCTATGCATGCTCCTACGGACCACTCGCTTGGACTCTTCTGGCCGAGATCTTCCCAAGCTCCAGACGATCTAAAGGGGTCGGCATCGTTACATCCACGATATGACTATCCGATTTTATTATTGGAGTAGTCGTGCCTCAGATTTTAATTTTGATCGGCTGGGAGACGTTTCTGTTTCTCGGCATCTTCTGTTTGGCCGCCACGGATTTTTCGTTTCTCTTTGTACCGGAAACGTCAAGAAAGTCTTTGGAACAAATTGCGCCGACTTTCGGCGACAACGTTCAAGATGATGAAGAAGAAATTCGCCGCCGAGGAACGACAAGTCTGGAAGGAGGCATGATTTCACGATTATAATGATGACAGCCAGTGTCTACTTGTGCAGTCGAGATAGCTAGACTTGTTAAGCAAGACGACAATATGTAGCATTGCAAAGTTTAATGCCTTGGTTTGAAAATCTAGTGTATGTTCTTTTGGCTAGATTGTTACTTATACGAATATTGAATACTTAGGTTATCAGTACCAAGAAATGGACATGACAAAGCCACCAGACTCTACTCATCAAATCATGCCAACGGATGAAGTTAAAAATCTATTTATTTGAAGCATACCGAGCTCTACTATACACTTTCCTGCATGAAGACCGCATCTATAGTTCTTATAATAAATTTAATAAAATGTACCCAATAAAAATATACTATATCAGTTGTATCGTGCCAGCAGCTCTTCTCCCGCCAGATACCGCTCTACATTTTTTACCACCCGATCATACATATGGCCAATATACTCTTCAGTGCCATAGCCCATATGTGGCGACAGCAACAACTCACTCCGGCCATTCTTGCCCCACTCAGTCGTACGCCATTCACTATCTGCTGGCAGTGGCTCGACTTCGTATACATCAATTGCCGCGCCCCGGATGCGACCCGCCTTGAGGGTTTCCAGGAGAGCCTCTTGATCGATGAGGGCAGCACGTGATGTGTTGACCAACAGTGCTGTAGGCTTCATGGCTGCCAATTCTTCCTTGCCAATAATGCCGCGACTACGGTCCGACAAAACATAGTGCATTGACACAATATCCGCTTGACGAAGCAAATCAAGCTTGGATGGTGGGACGACAATACTTCCCGCAGGCAGCCCTATTTCAAGTGCCGCTTCATCGGCCTTTTCTTGCGTTAAGCTGGAGCTCCAAGCAATGACCTTCATGCCGAACGCCAGAGCCGCGATTCTAGCGGTTGCTTTGCCGAGTCTCCCCAGGCCCATTAACCCCAATATTTTGCCCGGGAGGTCAATCCCAAGAGTTTGCCCTTGCCAGTATGATTTGTCGGTTTTAAGGGCCATATCATCACGGGCAATATGTCGCGCCAGTCCCAGAATCAATGCCCAGTTCTGCTGTGTCGTTGTATCTGGTGAACTTTCTCCACTCCTCTCGGTACCAGCCACGACAATACCCTTTGTTGCAGCGAATTCGTGGTCAATCGACAGGTTTCGAACCCCAGTAGTCAGAAGAAGTTTCAAATTGGGTAATTTCTCGATTATATCCGCGTGGAAGGCACTGCGTTCGCGCATAGTTGAAATTACCTCAAATGGCTCCAGCCGCTTGATCTGGGCTGCGCGTTCATCAGGATTCCGCACGTTGAGAGTTTTGGGGAAAAGAGTCAAGGCGACCTTGCTAGTCGAGGTGAGGTGTTCGAATTTTGGGCTTGCAATGTCCTGGTAGTCGTCCAGAATTGCGATTCTCAATGGTTTCGACATGGCGATGTTTGTGTGATGACGTCGTCGTGATGGATGCACTATCTGAGATTATCCGATCAATCGAGGGAACTGGGTGGTCATGCCGGGGTCTTATAACCACCGCTTAACTGCTGATTTTTTATAACCACGACGAAAATGCTGAATAATAATATAGCGCCATCTAAATGCAAAAAGAGCTGCGATCTTTTCCCCTCACAAGACATAACGGTGTTGGGTGTGGGGTGAGGTCAACCACTGCGGTATCGGCCCGGACCCTCAACTGCCGACGGGGCATGATCCTCCGTGCGTGGGAAACAATTGATAAAAATTAATTGATCTTCATAGAAAATAAAAACGGCTAATGAATTAACTGGCAATGAATTAACCAGAGACAAGTTGGGCTGAATAGGCAGTTGGCTGCTCGGCTTCTCTAAAGCCGCGTTCCTTCAGACGCAGCGCTTCCTCAGGTCCGGATAGTATCCCATGTGGACAAGCTACATAACCACAGCCATTTGAAACACTCTTCTGCGATCTATTTCCCGTTTCAACATTACCAAACAGGTTGCTACTATAACTTCCTCGTCCAGGTACTCCCCGGCATCCCGGTCAATCACCAGCAAACCCCCGTTCCCTGTACTGGCTCGCGATGATCCGACGGATCTTGTCACTGATGACCGAGAAAACTCTGCAATGATCTTTCCACTGTGGTCTATATCATTCTCTGGCTGTTGGCGGAGAGTTATCAGGTTGGTTTTATTCCCCGTGTACGGATCTCTGCGTTTTCCGTATGCCCATTGATACCGACTTTCAATTTTTCTGTGACATGCTGGCATAGTGAAGGACATGGTGCGAGAAGTCCATTTGCTTAAAAGCTGAATTTTATATTCGGATACCATGTCCTTATTCTTCTCGCAAGTTTGACCAGGGCCAACATACAAAATAGGGTCCTTCCCAGGTCCAAAGAAATATTTTGTCGCAACAAGTTCCTTGCCTGTCAGGGCATCCGAGAGTATTGCGTCACCCGAGTGCAGCTTACTCCTTCTCGATATATAAGCCAGTCTATCTTCATTTGTGTGATCCAAAATTGGAATTTCCATTTGTAGGTCTGCCACGGGGATCGGAATGGGCATACGAAAAGGCCCAATTCCGCGGGCGTTGATGAGGAGGGACCGGTCTGGTCGGAAGGTCGTTTGGAAGTCTTTGTCAATGGATTCATATACCGTCGCTTCAGAAGCAGAGTCGGAGCATAAGCTAGCGTTGTCGTGCGTATGCAACGAATTTGTGCTATTGCGACGCCCAGAGATAGCAGAGTAGCTGGGAGGTGGGTAGAGTGGATAGTCATCGGTTTCCATTGTAATTCGGCAAGTCTGTAGTATGTAGAAGGAAATAAGTATTAGTACAGAAAACCCGATAGTGAAATGGAAAGACAAATCAAGGACATGGGAAATCTTTTATTTTGTAGGGATTGTCATGCATACCGAAACAGACGATTTTCTCATACGAGGTGGTTCCACAACGACAATCATTGAGTTCGCCTCCATCTTTATATCGTTTAAATGTTTATGCATGATGCACAAAAATATCGAGAGGTACAGCATAACCCTAGCGAAAAAGTCCCCTCGTAATTGACTGATATGGAAACACAACTGCAGGCTAGGCTCAGTTTGGAAATTTGCTCGTATTGCCACTTACCATATCGGGAATTCCTTGCTCTGGCGTTGGCGACATAAGCATTTATGAAACCTAATACATAGAGACCTCTAGTTTCGAATTACGTACATTTCATTGATTTGTTGGTTATAATGAATGAATTTTATTAGGGTTATTATACCAGTATGATAGAAAGCATGACAGAGATAAATCAAATACCAAAAGAAAACCAATCAAAAAACCCGACCAAAATCCACGCCTTCACGCAATAGTTCATGTTCGGAGGAATAAGTTTGGTGAACCTAAAAATAGCCAGAAGAGATATGTCAGAAGTAACCGGTTCAACTATCGAAGACACGAAAACGATGCATTTAAGTGTCTACGACTGATTGTCAATTTTTACTCTGACTTTTCTATTTGTTCAGACTCGTATAATCTGGAGATCAGGTCTAGACTCCACGAACCCAAAAGTTTAGATCCACCTGAAGTGGCTTGAGTTCTCCTTCTGGGGATCGTTTATAGTCTCGATGCTGAACTCGCGACGAAATTGCAGTGTGAAGCATGCCGTAGAACACTTTTTCCTGGGATGGTGAGGATATGCCCATGAAATCGCGCAATATTTTTTAGAGGCCTCTTCTGTAGTTCATTGATGTCACTTATTGTGGTGGTATTGGTGCACAGCCCTCAGGCTTCTTGAATGGAAAGACAAAATTTTTTGCCAGCGGGCAGGGTGTCCATAAGTTTATCGTAAAATTCGTTCCGTATTGGTTTTTGGTGAGGCTCTCCGGGTTTCTCTCACGAAAAGTATGCGAAGTAGATACCTACGCTTAGTCTGTAGAAACCCCGTGGAATACAGAGAGGTTTTTCTGCCTCGAAGTCTTATCGCCACGTAAATTGTACCTCTAGTGCAGCTCTCGAACATCATAAAAAACGCAGTTCCGCATTTTGTATTCTGATTGCCATTTAGGGCTTTATCATCACCAGCAGCCGCGTATAATTCTAGCCGTTCTATTGGAGGTTCGTACTATAGCGGTGGTGAAACCGGTGCCCATACATACTTTTGCGGTTCGTGACATAATGGAGGAATAAATGGGAGTTTTTATCATGTTTCCTAGGTTGTTGATGTTAGAAGGTCCAGCATCATGAACGGGGAAATGGAAGAGTACTTTTATACCTATGTCATGAAGTTGAGTCACTAGTAAAACTGTTAACACAATGAGTCAACAAGAATGACTCAATATACTATAAAACAATAGTCAACGTATAACAATAAGGGAGAATATCCTAATGTCGACACATAGATCAGGCGACTCGTCCCACTGCCTACCCCTGTGTCAGAGAACCTTTCTTTTTAAGACTCAAGAATGACGCTATTTGATTTAGCACCAAAAAATCAGAGACATATCTACGGGCCTTGCGCCATATTTGTTTCGAAAATACCGGTAAAACCCTAGTCAGTCAGATTTTGAGTACGCGTCAAGACCGTATCATCGTAGATGACTCATTAGAGAGAACAACATGACACATTTTTGATTTCTAACACGTGTGGGTTTATTTTCTCGAACATTTCCCCTGAATTGTCAATGTAAGAAAGAAACTTGTATTTTGGCATACCGATGGGAAGTTCCGGAAATACCACAACTACGTGTAGAGAAGAAGTATTTAGCTAAATGATGAAAATAAACTCAATGTTAATTCTTCCACAGATTGAAACAATCTATATTCTATAATTTATAAAATAGTAACTAGAACCAGGAGATCTACTTCGGTATTAATCGATGGTCACATTATGTACCCAACACCCTCTCCGTACCGGCACGCCATTCAATCTGTCCCTTAGCCACGACCAGCCCGCCACATATCCATGAATGGCTGAAGTGTCATGAGAGACATTCAACGCCCTGTAATACTCAATATCCACGCCCTGGTCACAGAACTTTGCCATAAGTGCGTCCGTGTCAGCTACAACACTGAGCTGATCACCCGTGCCCGTATAGCTGTAAATAGGGGCACTAGGAACACCATGCAAGCCCATAATCCCAGTGTTTTCAATCACACTCTTGGGCACCGTTGCCTCGACCCAGGACGGCACGTCGAAAAAGGACGTAAAATCGGTGTCATTCAGCTCGGCCAGAGTCTCCGCTAAACACGATTTCGCGACTTGGAGAAGCTTGTCTGCACTGCTTGCCACGAGGTTTTCCGACACCCAGTTGGACATGTTAAGATATTCCTTTGACTGTCCAACGATCGATGATCCGATTAGCCCGGCCCCATTTGTGCCGTCGATACTGTTGAAAACAGAGCTGACATTTGGCGTCAGAGCTGTGAGTAGCGCACCTGCAAACTTCAGCTCCGGTGCGTAAAAATGCTGTAGTTCCAACGCCCATTCGCTGGCCCATGCACCCCCAGATGCCCCCGCCAACACGACTTTGGCGTCTTTGTCGATACCAGTCAGGTGCGTGGAAGACAGCAAAGCTCTAGTTGCGTCTAGCATTGAATAACCAGCCCTCAATCCATTTGCGAACGACGCCGCGAAGCCTTCGTAATCAGTCACAGCGACATTCCAACACTGCTGCAAAGCTTCCTCAACCAACGTCGCTTCTGGGATCTTCGACTCATTCCGGAATATCGTATACGAAGGACTGCAGTCAACAAACGCCGAGTCATAAGCAAACTGCAATTCCAACAACTTATCCGTATGCGCATTTGGCGGAACAAACACCGTCGTCACGATGGCCGATGGCGTTCCTTGGCTATCGCTAGACCGGAGGAGGAATTGATACGTGTCAGCGACCACGTCAGCGTTGATTCGACCTGCACGAGGCACCTTTCGTTCCCGGAGAATGGTACCTGGTGCTCTCTTCTCGAAAAACGGTGGCGGGCGATAGAATGCATCAACAGAGGGAGGCAAGGGTGAGACTCGCTCAACAGACTCGCCACTAGAAAACGCACTCAGGTATAAAATCACCAAGGCGAAGCCTCGTACACCGAGCATTCTTCTTCTGTTCTGGTTTCATAAAGTTGGGCGTATCGTGAAACGACTCATGGATTGAGGCTGTGATGTATGTTAAATACGTTGACGTAGTTACATGCCGTGGCTGTCCGTGTTGGATCATTAAAAGTGGTTCTGAACTATAGAACAACGAACTAGATTTCGGTGAAACTTACAATCGAAAACGTCGAGCTGTCATTGTTTACATCGTGCTGAAAACGGGTGATATCTGGGTGGATCTACTACTTAGGGGTAAGAATCTCCTAAAGCGGCAATATATCGATGTTAGGAATGTGACATCGCAGCAGTATCACCGCGGAAATTTTCTATGCAAAATACAATTGGGGTAGGAAATCGCATTTGGATTTAAATACCTCCTACACAATTATTATCCATATATACAGACGGATTCTAGAAGAAAAAAAATTAAACGACGCATATAAAACAATAAATCAATGATATATCCAGTTGACCTCCGTATCACGCATTATATTCATGCGTTGGTATCAATCCGCCAAAAACTCCCAGCGTAGTCATCAAACATGAATAAAACGTGATGTACACAAGAAAATAGAGAGGAAAAAATAGCCAATATGTACGGCGTTTGATATATCACAGGCCATAAAAGGATGCAACCTCCTGGCCCAGCCAATTGTAGTTATAGAACATCGGGCTAATGATCATCAACGGATCGGCAGGGGCCATTAGATTAGCCGGGATTTGCTCGTACAACTGTTGCTGTTGCTCCATTGTGACCTGGGCCATGCGGTTCAAGACCTGCTGGGTCTGTGCCTTGAATTGACTGATGAGGCGGTCTGCACCTTGGCGCTTCTGTCGAAATTCATCGAGCAAGACTTGAATGGTATCAAGAGATTCGTACGCTTGCGGGTTATTCCACACAAGGTCGTTGCCCTGTCGCAGCGACCGAATATTCTGCTCCAGACACCAGAGAATGGTCACGCCGGCAGAGTATACGTGACACAGAGTGATCCACAGCCATTTGATCTTGCCGGCCGCGTAATTGCGAGAGTACGACTGAACGAGAAGAATGCTCGAATCGCCGCACCCACTGAGGCAGTTAGCGTCAGGGTAAGGATTGAGAGTAGAAGGGCGGTAGAGAAGAGATAAAGCGGAATTGTATAGGAAGTCGTAGTAGTTGGTGGAGTAATGTATGCAGCTCTCAATAACAGGGGCGGACATGCGCCAGGAGTCAAGCTCCTGTCGAAATTCGTTGATTATGGGTATCACGTTTGGGCTATTTGGGTCGGCATGAGGGTTGTACACTGTAGGTCGTTAGCGGGGAGGGGTTAACAACTTTGTAGATTAACACTTACGGCATCCATATATACGCGAGAAAATTCGGCGTAATCGGACGACTTGAATTGATATCGACATTGCACAGTTTCTCGGAGCCTCCATCCAGTTTTCGTCAAACTCTCGCGGCAAGTCGACTATGATATCCTCGTCGGAAATGCCCAGAGGCCGGCTCAATGTGACGGAGATCAGCCGGTCCAGATTGTATAGACTCCAAAAGGCACGCTTGCCCATTTCGTACTCGACCATGTTTTTCGTCGATGCAGTAGTGGGTGGTTTTGCCTTGTGTAAGCCTAAGCTGGTGGCCAACCTCATGGCTGTTCCCAGCACATGCCAAATGCTTGGACCTGACGGAGTTGAAAGCGAATATAGCGCCATACTCAGAAGAGCCTGTAATGACACTCGGTCCTCATTCTGTAGTGTCGGCTGTAGGGTTTGCGTCGCAGCACCGTAAAAAGAAGTTGCTTGCGTGATGTCGTTCGTAGTCGTGAGAAGAGCGGTTGCCATTGTGATGTGGTAGGAATTCTGCATCTCTGGGGACACCGGTTGATTTTGATAAATACGCCGCATTCCTCGCATGAATTCAATTTTGTGCAGAAACGGGTACTGTGTCCCGATGCCTTCAAAATACGAAGCCACAAGCCGCTCTGCTTCCTCCCACGACGGTAACAGGCGAACGGATGGTATGATAGAAGACGTGGGCCGAGGAACTATATGCCGCCGGTTTTCAAGCTTGTCGCGAAATATTTCTGAAATGTTCGGCAATTGGCCGTTCTCTAAAGGCGGTAGCGAAGACGGTCTGCTCATGGGCGAGTTCACTACGTCGACAGCGTCGTCATGGGCGACCAGGCCAGGACCAGCCCGGGGTTGTCCCAGTAATGTGGGAACTTGAAACCACTCATCAGTAGGTACCGGTTGTTCTTCCTGTTGTTGCTGTGGTTGTGGCTGCTGTTGAGGTTGCGGTTCCGGTTGCTGCTGCTGCTTATTCTGGCTCTGACCCTCCTCAATGAGATTTTGCGACCCTGTGGGTTTGTTGGTTACATCCAACCCCGCTTGTGATCGCAATAGTTCTTCCAGCCATTCCACACGCTTCTCAAGGTTCTCAATCTGGTCTCGAGGGACAGGTTGATGTGCGACTGACTGCCCCAGCGTCAGCACCGTGCACACAACACCGGCACGAGTACAGGCGGTGCAATTGGGATAGCGAAAGTCGCATTTTTTTTTCCGTTTCCGACAGAATTCACATGCAGTCGAGACACGCTTAGTCTTGGAGTTGGCACCATCGCGATCGCCGCCCTCGGGACTGTGCGGCGACAACGGGCGCTTTCCCAGCACGGCTGAGTTGTTTGCGAGAACTGTAGAGCTACCAGGCGTAGTCAATTCGAGCTGGTGAACCGATGACGAGGAGCCAGGCGAGACCGAGGAGGAGGGAACTGAGGTCGCCGTCGACAGAGACGGCGGAGGCGGCGCGGAGGGAGGCAGGTTCGTGGACACGGTGGGATTCAGTCGAAATCGGCCCAGCTGGCCACCAAATTTCGAAGGCTTTTCAGCCGAGCGATTGCCAGCAGCAGCAGCAGCAGCTGTGGCGGCGGTGGTGGTCATCCTATATACACAGCTGGGCGGCTCAATCCGCCGTGTGCGCCCAGGCCGTCGAGCGTGGGTTCTGTCTTGTTTGAAGCTTACTTTTCGCGAGTCGGTGCGCTTGTCAGAAAATCCGTGGTCAGCGACACCAGACCCAGACGATTGCTCTCCGCCCAGCTCGCATCCGGGGCAGAGTCTACGCGGTGGCTGATGATCAGCTTGTTGTAGAGACAACGACGCCGCGATGCTTGGCTGGATACGAATAGAGGAGATCAGATCCAGAGCCTGGGAAGCGGAGTCGCCATTCTTGTTGCGTGCTGGCTCTCGGCCGTTGGCTCTGTTCCGGGCAGTGTGGGGAAAGGCTGGCTGATCGGCGCCGCGCACTGCGACAACAGGTAAAGTCTGATAACAGTGGCCCAATTCTCTGGCAGCTGCTGCACCTCACATCGCATCGCATATGCTCGTCCCATATGTCGTACAGAAGCAGAATCCACTGCAGCCGCGACAGATCTGAGATGTCTGCGCACGTGTTGCGTCCAGAGCAGCCAGACTCAGGCGGTCACGGGGTCTTCGCGTGCCCTCGATAATCGGATCAGATTGGCCGATAACCCCTGATAGGTCCCACTCCTAATATCACCTTCATTGGTTGGGTATTTTCCTTAGCGGGCCTCCCGGCGGGCGGCTTGCCCAATCTGGAATACAAGTGGGGTCAGCTGTCCAATGATATGCGGCGGCAGTGGCAAACTAGCTTGGATCTCGGGCCGAAAGCGCGCCTCGAAACACGCTACAGAGTATGTACATCTAATATCGCCCGATTCTTTGTATACTTGCTGATCAAACATTTGAGGAAATTTAATTCCTCGACAACCGAATCAGCAGATAACGAACTTGGGAAACCAAAGTTGAAACATGGGAACCGACGTGGAGAATATTCAAACTTCGGATGCGAAACCGGATAATATCAATTGTATTGATTGGTATTATATATCTGGATGTATACCTCGGGATAGGTAGATACATCCAATGAGTGATACTCAAGTGCACACATGTGCATGCAATAAAAAGTCAGAACGCCTCATGCAAGAAGTAAACAAGCTCCAGCCTATAATAAAAGGTATATGGATGGCTGAAAATAAATCATTATTGAACAGCAACGACATGGTCAAACTCGGCCTGTTCGACCATCTTGAATAGCGCATCGGCTACGCCATAACTGAATGCGTAGCCACCACCGGCAAATCCATATGCCGACAGCACTGTCCGATTGCCGATTTTCTGCGAGTCTAGACGGAACCCACCGTCGCGCGCTGGCCGGATGCCAATCACGTAGCTAAGGTCCGACTCGGCTGGTTCTGCCGGCACAACGTCCGGTGCAAGTCTGTGGCATCGACGGATCTCGTCGCGGGCAACGTCCATATCAGGCTCTCCACTCCTATAATTGTTGAATGCGGTTAGCACTTAGATATCTCGCACAGTAGGTATTGAGCAACTTACAGGTTGTCTCGTGAATTATGACCCCCGAGAATAAGATGCCCTGTTATGGGACGTGGGATGATATATGTGTATTCTTTTCCAAGACGGAAGATCAGATTGTTGTGGTTTGGAGTGCGCAGACACACGTTCTGGCCGCGGTCCGGAAAGGACTTCTTGTCCTGCACATCGGTCAGGTCCCGACTGCCCCAGCCACTGGCGTTGATAAAGATGCTGGACTCTGGATACATGTCGTACAACTCCTGGAGAGACTCTACTTTCTGGCGCACAAATTGGCCGCCCAGCGACTTGACTTTGGCACCAATCCATGGAATGTGGATGCTAGGGTCGACTACGGGACAGTCGTATTCCCATACTGTATCAAACTCGGACGGGTATTCACCCGGCTGCAATGTTCGAAACTGTTGAACAACATTAGTAATTGTCTCGTATACTATATATATTGAGAAGGTGGACAAACATTCTTCAACACTGTCTTGCCCCACAAGGACGAGTTCTTACCGGGAGCGATATCTAAGCATTCTCTGCTATTGACAATGCACACTCCGGTCGAAGGGCCTTCTTCTGCGATCTGAAGGAGTCGTCGATGCGTGACAGCCTGCAGGTACTTCTGGTCATCGGGGATGTTGGCAGCAGCATGCCATGCGGCCCCTGCCCACGCCGAGGCGTAGAAAATGCTATCATCTCCCGGGAGGTACTCGCCTACTAGAGTGACCCGGAAGCCGTTTTGAAGCAGCTGCAGGGCAGCAGAACAGCCGATGATTCCTGCACCGAGGATGACGACCGGTCGACGAGGGAAAGGGGTATCATTCTCGGCTGATACCTTCACTTGGCCCGGCATGGTGACCATTGACCCGACAAGAATTTCAAGAGTCTTCCAATGCTATAAAATATAAACAGCTAAAGCGATGTCCCCAAAGGAAAACGTTGAAAATGGACGAAAACTCAGAACTTATACACGGCCACTCCGGACTGCACGACTCAAGCAGGAGACATGTTACAAAACGGGAGTCTGCGTATCCAGTGACCCGGGATGGTCCGCAGCCGGTAAACATTGGATGTTGGATGTATATATAGTATATACGGCCTTTTTTTTTTTTTTTTTTTTTTTTTTTGTTTTTTTGGGTTGGCATTAATCTTGCGCGCAGTCGGGCCAGGCCGACATGGGCGGCTGCCTCGGACATACCCCGCGTTCCAGACTGCGCCTTGAAACGGACAGTATCCATGTCTGGAATAGTGCTCCGTGCAGCGTTAATATTATGCAAATGTTTTGGGTTGTGGAACGGGTTCGAGCTGTATATCCGTAATTGTGATCGATGGCAGCTGAGCCAATTGATGCATAAGCACTCGTCTCTGGCTGTTTCGGCGTCGGCAAGTACCGCTGCTATCAGTGACAGATCTCTCAAAATGTTCGGTCGATAGTCAACAGTAGGTCATTGCTCTCATCACGACATATACTACATATCGAGTATGTACACGCTTCAAAGCTTAAAACGGAAGCGTACGATGTGCTAGTAGGATGGAGTATCTGTATGACAGGCGGCTTGTTCCGCCCAGTGTGCACGCCCCCCGATCCGAGATTACTATAATAATACGATCAGAATGAGCTGTCGAGAACTATACGTGCAGCTCCTGCTCGTTCATAAGTGTTCATAGGTGTCCCGTACCTCCTGACTGTCGGTTGATCTGCTGGATATGTACTAGCACATGCACTTGGGATGATCGAGCCCCATCGTATGCTGCCCGAGCCTTACGATCCAGTGGAATCCACAATGGGATGCTACCAAACTCCTGTACTGCTAGTCATACTATCTACGCACAGAGTACAGACTACAGAGTAATAACTGGCACAGGGCTGTCGTAGGACGGGTTGAGCCGATGGACCCAGAAAAGTCATCCGATCTTCAGTCGTGCTGTCACATTTTTCCCAACAACTTAGCTGTTTTCCTGGCATACACTCGCATATATGCCGTCGATCTCGCTGTCTCCTTTTGCAGGCTCTGCTCGTTTCAATGCTAGCTCATCGAACATGCATCTGAGCGAATTACAGCGACGGTACTACGGTATACCTCGTGCATACCGCAAACTAACATATGCCGCTTCAAATTGCTCCCCGTTCGAACCAACACTTGAACACGTCGGGTTACACCGCCGCCTGCCAATTCGATCGTTGAAAAAAAAAAAAAGTGAAGATTGCCTGTGCGATCTAAATGATTGGCCAAAGCTTTGCGATTATACGACGACCACTGCCGCGTCAGACTGGCCTGAGCCGAGCCTTGTTCCTTTGAGGGAAATAACTCATTAAATCACGGACGAGGGTGAAATTACACCTCTGCAAGCTGATCTTAGCCGATGTTACTGCTAATACTATTTAACTAGCATTTCCTACGAATACTACAGAAACATGCAAGTCGCAGTTTGCTCTGCAACGGCCTGCGACCGATCCGCAAGACGGCAAATTCCGATCCGGAATCGATGAATTACTGTCATTCTTATTTATTGTCGTTATAATAATAATAGTATTATTATTATTATTTTCCGAGCGGGTCGTCAGTTCGCTCTAAACATAGAGCTCGGTTGCCTCGATCAAGGATCGCGCCGTGTCTGCCTGAGGCACCCATACAGCGCGTCATGTGACGTATATAATCACGTGAACTCGGCAATTTTCCCGAGGCCGGCGCTAGCCCTGTTCGGACATGCTCCGAACCACCTGCCGTTTCCGACGAGGGCTGCAGGATCACGTGCTCGAACCCTTGCTCTTTGCCTGGACTGACTTAGTAGACTCGCTCCACCTGGAAGACTCGGAGTCGCGGAGCCACACAGCAAAGAGAGTTTCAGGCTTGATTTCAAATTTGCCATCCGCGTTTCTCTCATGCCATGGAGGGGCGATCTGCGCTTTCTGGGCCCAAATATGGCAGGCTCGGCACCTCTGGGTCGCTGGCAGAGATAAGCGACATGCGATGGCCGCCGCCGAGGCCGACTCCCAATTGCACTAACTTCCTTTAAGGAGTCCTCGAGATTATGAAAGGCGACTAAAAGTCTAAGGATTTCCCGCGAGCTGCGCGCCAACGTTGCAGCGGAGTCTTAACGCTCGTACTAGCGACGCGCCTACGCGCTGTCTGGCCATTCAGCGTTCCCTACATATCGAGCGCACCCCAGCATTTGCTCCTGCACCATTGCTCTTTGGAGTTTGGACTCTGTTGGTCTTGCGAGAGATCTTTAGGGGTCAACCCGAAGCACGTAAGACCGGCAAGACGGAGCGCTAACAGCAGCTGCCTCTCAGATGGAGCCAACACGATCTTCCACGTTCTTGAATCCATTTTTTGCGCCTGTCCCGCCGTCGATGACAGTTGCAACCGGCGATCAATCGAGTCACTAGGACGCTTGCATGTCCAGAATGGACGAGAAAATGGGACCCAATCCGATGAAATCAACTGATGTGGAAGAAGACAAGTCGCTCCCCAATGAAAAGGGCCAACAGTCTGAGGTGAGATTCCAACCTGGTCCCAACGCATCGCGAAACCCGATTTTGAAGCAACACCTGCAATTCTATTTTTTTTTTTTTTCTTTTTTAACCTGCCTATAGGTCACTGCAAAGGACAAATTCACGTCTTCATCCGATTATCCTAGTGATCAGGCTGTAATTGATGATGACGAGGCGCGAAAGATCATTGATTACGATGCCAATGATTCGCCATATCCGGAGGTGCGAGCAGTCGTGCCGGCCAGCGATGACCCGTCACTTCCGGTCAACACGGTGCGCATGTGGGTGATTGGTATAGTTTTCACCATCGTAAGTCAACCACTGCTGTCTAGCATTGCTGTCCTGATGGAGCAACTCTCCTAACGCTGTATAGATCGGAAGTGCATTGAACCAACTGTTCAGCTTGCGCAAACCCAGTGTCACTATCAATATGCTTGTCGGCCAGTTGTTGGCGTATCCGGTGGGCGTTGCTTGGGCTCGTCTGATGCCTATTGGAGTTTTGAACCCGGATCGTAATTTCAATATCAAGGAACATGCGCTGATAACAATCATGGCCAATGTCTCTTTTGGGTCTGCAGCTGCCACCCAGGTCATCGAAGCCACAATGAAATTCTACAATTTGGGATCCCAGCCTGGATTCGGCATTCTGCTCACAATCACTACACAGCTATTTGGCTTCGGTTTAGCCGGTCTCTTTCAACGGTGGTTGGTCCAGCCAGCGGCCATGATTTGGCCGGGAGTGTTGTCAAACGCGGCGTTGTTTATGACCCTGCACTCCAAAGTAAATGCGCTCGCTGATGGCTGGACCATGTCGCGTCGGAAGTTCTTTCTTATCATATTTGGCGCTGGATTTGTGTGGTACTTCGTTCCGGGCTTCTTGTTCACCGGATTGAGTTACTTTAGCTTCATTTGCTGGATTGTTCCCAATAACGTCGTGGTCAACCAGCTATTCGGCCAAGTGACTGGCTTGGGAATGTCTGTGTTGACCTTTGATTGGAGCCAGGTAGGTACATCTCGACAGCAGCAACAACAACCGCTAATACAAGTTAGGTTGTTTATGCCAATGCAAACCCCCTGCTAACTCCATTCTGGGCTGGGGTTAACGTGATGGGCGGCTTCGTCTTTTTCTTTTGGCTCATCTGCCCTATCCTTTACTACACAAATACCTGGAACTTTGCATATCTGCCAATGATGAACTCGGGCGTGTTTGACAACACTGGGGCGTCGTATAAAACGAGCAAGATTATGAATGCCGATGGAACAGTCAACGCCAAGGCCTACCAGGAATATTCGCCTCTTTTCCTGCCTGCCGGTTATGCTCTCACATACGGCATTGCGTTCGCTAACTTGACCGGTATTTTTGTGCACATTGCTCTGTACCACGGTAAAGAAATCTGGACAATCTGGAGAGGCGAGAGCAAAAAGGATGTTCACGCACGATTGAATGCTGTTTATCAGCAGGTCCCGTGGTGGTGGTTCGCTGGCGTCACCTTGGTTATGTGGGCGTTGAGCATCGTTGTTAACGAGGTCTGGCATACTGGTCTTCCTGTCTGGGCCGTGCTTGTCGGATTTTTGTTGCCGCTGGTGTATTTCCTCCCTGTGGGAATTATCAAAGCTTTGACCAACATCAGCACCAACGAGATCAATCTTCTCACAGAATTTATTGGTGGTTATGCGTTCCTAGGAACACCGATTGCCAACATGTCTTTTAAGTTCCTTGGCTATGCCGGTGTTGCACAGGGACTGGAGTAAGTGCTGCAGTAGGGCATCTTTTACGAGTCGATAACTAACATGGAACGTCAGGTTTATTGCTGATCAAAAGCTTGGACACTATTTCCACATCCCGCCCCGCACCGTGTTTATGGCACAAGGACTGGCGACGCTCGTAGGAGCTCTTGTGCAGGCGGGGCTGACAATTGGCGTTCTCGAGGGCGTGAATAACGTTTGTACTTCTGCTCAATCCGATGGATACAGCTGTCCGCACGGCCAAGTGACATACTCATCGTCTCTGATTTGGGGTATGTATTCTCTATATTTTATTATCTTTATAAAAAGCAACTAACGTTTTTGCAGGTGCTCTCGGCCCCGGTCGCAGTTATTCCCCCGGTCAAATCTATGGCGACTTACTGTGGTTCTTCCTCATCGGCCCTCTTGTTGTGCTTGTGACATGGCTTTTGGGCCGCAAATGGAAGTTTTTCAACTACGTCACCTGGCCTGTCATCTTTGGAGGCATGAGCCTCGTCCCGCCAGCAACTGGCATCAACTTTTCGTCCTGGTGGGCGTTTAATGTCGTGTTCAACGGCATTATCAAGCGCCGCAAGAGCGCGTGGTGGTCCAAGTATAGTAAGTTCTTGTCGCTGTTTAACAAGCCAAAAGAGTATCGTCTAACAAGTACAAACCAGACTTCGTTCTCGCAGCCGCCCTCGACTGTGGTGTCGCCGTGTCTCTTGTCATCATCTTCTTCTGCATCGTTCTTCCTGGAGCTAAGCTTGAATGGTGGGGAAACACGGTCTATTCGAAGACGGCCGATGGACTGGGCACGCCATGGAAAAAGCTTGCTCCAAACGAGACATTTGGCCCGGCGACGTGGAGCTGAGTTGACCCAGTTGACCCAGTTGACTGCACAAACCTGAAACCATATCTTTTGCCTTCTATATGCTATATTATTGTAATATTTATTTATTAGCGTTTATTTTGAATGTGACGTGTTCAATGCGTACCGGGGATCGGGTACCTTGCCGATCAGCAGCGGAAACGAGAAACAGCCCATCGATCGATTCGTAGTTGAGCAGGATGAAATGTTAAATGATATCATCGGAAAATTTATTATTTCCTACATCTACAGAAACTCGCCGGCGATGCAACAAATATAGAAGTGAGGTTCTGTACCGAGGATGAAGTTACACACGTTGTCAATCAAATGAGCCACCATGTCATAGCATCTCCAGCGTGGCTTGCCAGGAGCAGAATAATTGACCGTCGGAGCCCGCACGTGGGAATCAAAGCTTCACTTAGATTACGTAGTACAACTCTACGAGCACAGGCGACCAATAGCACTGCTATCAAGAAACACTCGACAGCACAACCCCAGCTGAAGGGTTACTTGGACGACTCGCGGTATGGATCCTAGAAAGGAATAAGTGAATTTTTTTCTTTCGGTTTTGTTGAATGCCCATGCAGAGCTCGTGTCACGTCATTGGCTATTTAATTATTTGGTTTGGTTCTATGCTACGTTGCTTTACCTGTCTAGGAAATAGATCTACCTTACGTATTAGGTGAAGGGGAGATTACAGAGCCTGGCGCTCTTTCTTGTGGGTATGCATCATATTGATTTTTTGATTCTCCGAGGTGTCTTTTATGCATTAATGGCAATGAAACTTGAGAAAATTGATCGCGTGAGACGATAGGGGTTTTTGCATGAATAATGGAGCCCGGGATGAATACAAGCATCAGCTTCACAGTTCCATGACCCTTTTACATTGAAATAATGATAGCGACAACAATAAAAGCATAATGTCCAAATTTAGATAAACTGACGTTAAACTCGTATTTCTCAGCTAGCTACTGTCTCGGAATTTTATATGAGCCACGCAGACAAGACAGTAGCAAGCTGAGCGAGCACTACCGGGCAGTGCCCACCTCGTATTAAGCATATCTGAAGTGGGCCTGCACAGTGGATCCAGAATGTTTGAGATGGCCATTCTGAGCTATATTCAGCGAAACGGTGTCCATTAGGCGAGAGTGACGCGGCGATCACCCTTGTTTTCCGCCCCAGAAATTACTTTTTCAGATGTCGATCCAGTCTATTAACTTTCAAATGGTGGATGGTATGGCGACAAAGTATAAAAGGGTAGAACAAGTCCCGCGTTGGGAATTTGAAATAATTACACAACAACAACATTCAAGAAAACAAAAAATAAAAACAAAACAATCAATATGAAATCAGTCGTCTCTGCTCTTGCAGCTACCTCCGCCCTCATCGGCGCCACGAGTGCCGCCACTGTCCAGGGCTTTGATATCAGCAGCTACCAGGGCAGTGTGGATTTTGCCTCTGCTTACAGCTCCGGCGCACGATTCGTCATTATCAAGGTTGGTACTCTTGAAAATCTGTTTAGGAATCTTTCTGATACCCAGTATAGGCTACCGAGGGCACGACTTACATCGACTCTGGCTTCTCGGATCACTATACAGGTGCCACCAAAGCAGGCTTCATCCGCGGTGGCTACCACTTTGCCCACCCCGACAGCAGCTCTGGCGCCGACCAGGCCAACTACTTCCTCAAGCACGGCGGTGGCTGGACCAACGATGGCATCACACTGCCCGGCATGCTTGACATTGAATACGCACCCAGCGGCAACGAGTGCTACGGTCTCTCGGCCAGCGACATGGTCAGCTGGATCACCGACTTTGTCGACACCTACCACTCCAGCACCGGCCGCTACCCCATGATCTACTCGACCAACGACTGGTGGTCGACGTGCACTGGAAACTCGAATGCCTTTAGCCAGAACTGTCCGCTCGTGCTCGCCCGATATGGCGACTCGGCCGGAACCATCCCTGGCGGCTGGCCATTCCAGACTATCTGGCAGAACGCCGACAGCTATGCGTATGGCGGAGACTCGGATATTTTCAACGGTTCCGAGGATCAGCTTAAGAAGATTGCTTCTGGTTAAGGGTTTTTCTGGGTAAGGGGATGGAAAGATATGGAACTGTAGTTACAAGTGTGATACGTGTTTTTTTTAAGTGTTGATAGTATTGAATCAGTTACTGCTGGCTCCAACACGCTGCGCTTCTCTCTCTAGCTTCCACAGTCTCGTAGCTATGTCTTCCTGGGCAACGAAGTAGGCCATTTGGTATGCCGTCCAGCCCTTGTTTCCGGCAGTCTGCCTAACATCGGCCCCAGCTTTGAGCAACCACTCAACAATATCAGCATGTCCCTGCTCGGCAGCAGCACCTAATGCTGTGTATCCATTGTAGTAGCATCCGTCGGCATTGACGTCTGCTCCGGCAGCGACCAGCGTCTGTACAATCTCTAAGTGCCCGCCAAAGGCAGCTGCCTGCAGCGGCGTCAGGCTCTTGTACCGCATGAGCGGCGGATTCACATTGGCCCCGCTGTCGAGCAACAGCTGAACTAACTCTGCGTGCCCGGCTAACGCAGCGGCTGTCAAAGCCGTGCGGCCATTGTTGTGCGCAGCCGACGCATTGATATCAGCCCCGCGGTCGAGCAGTAATTTCACAACCGCGACATGGCCACCCTCGGCGGCAGCTTGTAGCGGTGTCCGGCCCATGTATCGATGGGGTCGAACGTTGATATTGGCGCCAGCCTCGATTAGCCGCTGCACAACATCGTAATGACCGCCCAGTGCAGCTACGGTGAGGGCAGTGCGGCCACCGTTGTTCCCGCCAGGCGCGTTAATCTCAGCGCCTGCGTTGAGCAGCGTGTTGACAATGTTCAATTGTCCATTGGCGCATGCGGCCTGCAGAGCCGTCTGGCCGTACCAGCCATACGGTGGTTCGTTAACCAGCTCCTTTTTGCTACTACTACTGCTGGCACTATCTTCAAGCAGTTTGCAAACCGCGTCAAAGTCGCCGTCCCGCGCAGCAGACTGCAGGGGCGACGAGGTGTTTTCGTCGTCGTCGCGGTGTTCGTCTTCCAAGATTTCATGCTGCGTTGGCGGGGTCAAGATGACCTTGCCGTGCTTTCTCGGCGCCATCAGGCGATTTGGCGGAGCCAGTAAGCTCATCTCGCCGCTGCTGTGAGAGTGTGCTGCGCGTGTGCTCTGGCAGACAACACCACGCAGTGCGAATGCATCGTGTCGAGTCTTAATGCGTCGTTGCGACTCGAGTTGTTTAGCTGTTGCTGCGTGAATCTACACCCGGCCGGCTGTCGGCCAATTACAGCCAGTACCATCGGTTAGGCCCCACTCAAGCACCTTGATTGGCCAGTCTCACCTTCCCTCGCCGTTTCTCGTCTCGTGACTCTCGTCTTTCCTGAATATCATCGCGTTATTATTGTCGACTGTTACTATCATCGTCCATACTGCACGAGTCATCGATTCATCAATTCCTCTGTCGGCCAGCTCCGAGCCCTGCGTGCGTCCTTCCCGATGTGGCTGCGCTGCTTGTCTCGCAAAGCTTAGCATCTCCTCCTGCTTATCGCGGCCAATCAGCGCTGCTTGAGGTCGCACATGGAGAACACTTTCATCTCGCAAGGTGACATCGGCATCACCGGCTGCCAGCCAATGGCGCGCCCTGTGTTTGTGAGCCTCTAGATCAGGCACGCCAGACACGCTGCTCTAATATTTATAACAGCGTGTCTCCGACTCCTGTTCCTGGCAGACTGAGAACTCCCAGAATCACAGCCATCCAAGCGCTCGCCCATCATGAAGGCCACCACCGCCTCGCTGTTGCTCGCCGCGCTCTCTGCGTCAACCGCTTCCGCCGCCCCGGTCGTCGACGAGACCTACCCGTACACAGGACCAGCTGTACCCGTAGGTGACTGGGTTGATCCGTCCGTCAATGGCAATGGCAAGGGGTTCCCGCGCCTGGTCGAGCAGCCCGCCGTCAAGCCCGCCAAGAAGAACCCCACGAACAACGTGAATGTCATCTCGTTGTCCTACATCCCCAGCGGTGTCAATATCCACTACCAGACGCCGTTTGGCCTGGGCGAGGCTCCCAAGGTTACCTGGGGCACCAACCCCAAGAAGCTTGACAGCGTGAGCAAGGGTTATTCCCATACGTATGTACACGATTCGTTTTGAAGAGTCAAAAAGAAAAAAAGTATTGCTGATACTGGTTGACTAGGTATGATCGTACTCCGTCATGCTCCGAAATCGCCGCCGTCACCCAATGCAGTCAATTCTTCCACGAGGTTCAGCTACACGATCTTATGCCCAGCACCACTTACTACTATCGCATTGCTGCCGCCAATGGTACAACCGAGTCTGATATAATGAGCTTTGTGACTGCTCGTCCGGCGGGTACTGCCGGTCAATTCACCGTCGCCGTACTGAATGACATGGGATACACCAATGCCCAAGGGACTTACCGAGAACTTCAACGCATGGTTGACGAAGGTGCTTCGTTTGCCTGGCATGGGGGTGATCTCTCGTATGCCGACGACTGGATGAGTGGCATTCTACCCTGTGAGGACGACTGGCCGGTTTGCTACAACGGAACCAACACTGAGCTCCCTGGTGGCGGGCCAGTTCCAGACGAGTACAAGGTGCCTTTGCCAGCTGGCGAAATCCCCAACCAAGGTGGTCCTCAAGGTGGTGATATGAGTGTGTTGTACGAATCCAACTGGGATTTGTGGCAACAGTGGATCCTGAACGTGACCACCAAGATCCCCTACATGGTCCTGGCTGGTAATCATGAAGCCTCCTGCGGCGAGTTTGATGGACCTGGCAACCCTCTTACTGCTTACTTGAACGAGGACGAGTCCAACTCGACTGCCCCCAAGTCTGCGCTTACCTACTACAGCTGCCCGCCCTCGCAAAGGTAAATTGTCTCCATATTGATAGCACGAGTATATGCTAATGGCACATAGAAACTTTACTGCCTTCCAGCACCGTTTTGGAATGATCGGCGAAAAGAGTGGTGGCGTTGGCAATTTCTGGTATTCTTTCGACTATGGTCTGGCTCACTTTATTGCTCTTGACGGCGAGACGGATTTTGCCTACAGTCCTGAGTGGCCGTTAGCTAGAGACATCAAGGGCGACGAAAGTAAGCCCAAAGAGAACGAAACCTACATCACTGACAGCGGCCCCTTTGGCAAGGTTGACGACGGCAAGTTTAACGAAAACACCGCCTATGAGCAGTACCAGTGGCTCAAGAAAGACTTGGCTAAGGTTGATCGCTCCAAGACTCCATGGGTCATTGCCATGAGCCATCGTCCAATGTACTCGACCCAGACCTCGTCGTATCAGAAGAATATCCAAAATGCTTGGCAAGACCTCTTCTTCGAACACGGGGTCGATGTCTACCTCTCTGGGTAAGTTTTTTCTCGTCGTTATTTTACATGAAGACTAACTGTCCTAACAGACATATCCACTGGTATGAACGTCTGTTCCCACTTGGCAAGAATGGAACCATCGACCAAAAGTCAATTGTCAACAACCATACCTACTACACCAACCCCGGCAAATCCATCACCCATCTCATCAACGGCATGGCTGGCAACATTGAGAGCCACACCACCTTGGACAAGGGCGAAAAGATCTCGAACATCACGGCTGTGCTGGACCAGACCCACTTTGGTCTGAGCAAGATGACCTTTTACAACCAGACCGCGTTGAAGTGGGAGTTTATCCGAGGCGATGACGGGTCTGTGGGTGATTATTTGTACTTGTTGAAGGAAAAGTCGCCGACGCCCCCTGATACGTGTGAGCGTGACTAAATTCGATAAGTCGAATTTGTATAAAATGCTGTAAATGTATGATATGTAGCTGCATGAATATATATGCATGTACGATCAATGAATTAGTGAACGATCCTTTGGTTTCTATTACAAACTGGCCGGTATCAATTGATGTCAATACATATGAGACTGGTGAAACATCGGAACCCTCTGCCGTCCAACATAATGGCCAAGTGGTAATTCATCCAGATGTCCTTCTTGAGCTATTACGGGAAATGTTTTGTCCAAGTTTCGAGCAACTAGCGCAGATCAATAGCATTTACGCAAGTCAGAATCCCCAAAGCTAACATTTTTCTCTGTAGGTAGACATATATTAATCTTATCATTTATTTTTAATAGAATATTTATTTATATTAGACTACAAATATTATCTACTTTAAATTTATCATTATTATTTAAAAATTATTGAAAAGAGTTAGATTTATACTAAGATAATAAAAATATTTAACTTATAATTATTTAAGAAGCGATTTTAAAGTTCTAATAAAAATCAATTATAGTAATATATACGCGAAAACAAGTATTCACTTTTGGCTACTTCGTCCACAGCCCTGACTTTACCACACATCGTGGATATTCTGTGTCGAATTTTGGCTGTGTTGACTGCTCCGAGTCTCATGAGTAATATCAATCTGGTTTGAGACCATGATGGCCTTCGAGGCTGAGTCTCCAGATGCAGGTGCAGGAGATGTCTTCAAGTTCTGCATCCTGACATCGTCCATCATCCGTTCCTCGCTCTCAGTGAAGGTCATGTCGATGGTATTAGGATTCGTATTCGCAGGGCTTCGACCTTTACGATTGGCATAATAGCTGCTACCGCGAGGACCATCCAAGGGAGATTTGGATGTCTTCTGAGACGACTGAAAGCGGCTGCCGAAAACTTTTGAGAGCCAACCCCTGATCAAGTGGAAGACCATTGGAAGATTAGTCGTGATGACGGCAACGAACGTCTCTCGGGTGCCCCATTCATCAGCGAGTTGTGCGCCATTTTCCGGATTCTGTAGCGAAACGAAAATAGATTTAGAGAAATCATCACAAAACTGGTTGATATACAATGTGGCGGGACTCACTGCCAAGAGGAAAACGCTCTTAAAAGTGGCACAGACAAGAACAAATACACCAGCACCAAGAACGATAGTCGCCGCGATCTTCTTCAAGAGCTTGAGACTAGATTGCCAAAGCATGGGGACTGGGATAAAAATGAGGTATGGATCGGTGGCAAGGTTTCCGGCGAAGGTTGCTGCGATGACCGGCTTGGAAATGGCTGGTTGGCACACCCCTAGAGGCACAATTAGCGGACATTGAAGGATCGAGACTATATGCAGACTGACTGCCAGGGTTTGGATTGATCTGCCAATTTTTGTGGAATGGCCGGCATGCCGCAAAAATTGCGATGATACTGGCGAGAAAACTCCCGATGACAAGAATCCAACCAATATAAATAGGAATCTGATGGCGACGGCCAAGACCCTCCTGCTTAGTGTTAACAGCTAGATGCTGTCGGAGATGGGTAATAATCATACCATCAGTCGAACGTAGAATGCCAGCATGGACAACTTGAGTGAGTTGATCAGTGCCGTATAAGTAGTCCAGCCGGCAATCTGGATTTTAGAGCCGATCACCCTGGTAAGATAGTTGGCATGTGAGTAAATTTGCTCATCCGCTTCCAATTGTAATAAGACTTACCTGGCATTGTATTCAGGGCTCCCGGGTGACAGTGCTGCCCTCTGGGCAGTTGTCATGCTATTGTTTGCGAGACCATGAGCCACATTGCCTACACTATATGCAAGAGCGGTTTGCGCAGTGTAAAATATCTGCATGGGTTTCAAAATCAGTGTCCAAGGAAGGCAATGCAGAATCAGTTAAGAGTCACACACAATTGCGACCCAAACTAGGTAATCGTCGAGTCTTAGGTTCCGCAACCCAACAGTCCTCACCCGGGAGAACGTTCTGAGAATTGTCACCGCAACGCCAATTGAATATAGCGTCCATAATTCAATTGTGGCCTTATGGGCGTCCGACGCGGCATCTCGAGCCTCTAAACCAGAAGCTATGATGGACGACATGCGTGACTATCAGCGTCGTGAGGATTTATGTCAACGATGAAGATGGAAAGCCGAGGACAGTAGATTTCTGGCCATCTTCTGTACGGCTAATTATTAGTCTTTCTCGAATCGCCGGGCTGCACCAAGGAACGCCTGCTCGGTCACAGAAACGAAAGGACATAGGCCGACCCTCATACACTCTACGGAACACGGAAACTTACGAATGAAGATCTGTGCGCTGATCACTTCTGTTTTGGAACGGAATCTTTTTCAAAATTCGAAGATTGCAAATCACGTTCGCTTCATGCTAACCACATGGGTGGAGCCGGCCAGCTTCTCACGCTCGTCTCGACTGGGCAGGTGTTAATAATTATTATGTTATTATCTACTGAGGACCAGTCTGGGCCTATGAGATCATTGAACCGTTCCACTCCGACTGGCGGCTAATACTTATTATAGTACGGATATTGTGGATACGACATGAAAAAGTTAAAAAAAACCGCTCACTAAAAATGAACTACTTTTCTTCCGGAATCCGATTTAATTAGTGCAAATGGAAGATCGGAATCTGGTTACGTATTTCAAACGTGCACTGCTCCAGTCAGACCTGCATTAGCGTGGTTCAAGGGAGATTCAAACGGCCTCTGCGGGAGCGAGTTTTGACTCTCAATAGAGGCACCGAGACTTGTTACAACAACATTGAAGTAGAGAAGCTCGAAAGTCAAATTCTAAAACTTACCCACAGCCACTGAGACACATTCCCAAGGGACGAGAAAGGCACCGAAAGGTATAGACATACTTAGCAGCGCCGCTAAGCAAGTTCTAATAAAACTAACAAGATTAGCGCACGCCACACAAATTACCTGGTCCGAGCGATGTACTACTCCGTGCCTCGCGTGCAGTGAGAGAACTTCAGCCTACTGCACGTAAGAAGAGCTTCCTTGTCATTCGTGTTTTTGTTTTTGTTTTTGTTTTCTCCGTACCTAGTTAATTATTGTTGTGAACATTCCTTTGACTTTTGAGCAATGTACTGTCTCAAGCTGCAGGTGATCGCAGCCATTGCGGCTTGGGCTGTCGCCGCTGTCTGCAAAAATGTCGAGGGCGGTTATTGCTCACGAGGCGACATAGATTTGACGGGGCTCAAGGAAAAGCTTTCAAGCTCTGCTATTGTGTACTATCCTGGATCGAGCGGGTTCACGAACATCACAACACGGTGGTCTACTCTCGACGAGCCGAAGGTGAACGCCGTAGTCGTGCCTGGAACTGAGAACGATGTTGTCGAGACAGTAAGATTTTTTATTTCTCCTTTTGTGCATGTCAATCAGGTCGATACTGACTGTGGTTTAGGTGAAATTTGCCAATGAGAAGGACTATCCCTTCCTCGCATACAACGGTGTCCACGGAGCCCTCGTTTCCTTGGGTAAGATGGACCATGGTATTGGAATCGCCCTGAACCAGTTGAGCAGCGTTGCAGTCTCGGACGACGGAAAGACAGCCACGATCGGTGGCGGAACAAACTCCAAGGTGTTAACCGACAAACTTTGGGCTGCAGGAAAGCAGACGGTTACCGGAACCTGTGAATGTGTCAGTTATCTGGGACCGGCGCTTGGCGGGGGACATGGATGGCTGCAAGGCCAACACGGACTCGTTTCGGATCAGTTTGTTTCGATGAATGTCGTGCTCGCGGATGGTACCTTGAACCACATCAACGCAAGCTCCGACCTGTGGTGGGCGATGAAGGGTGCCGGCCACAATTTCGGCATCGTGACATCTGTTACGACTCATATATACGACATTGAATATACCAACTGGGCTATCGATACACTCACTTTTAGTGGCGATAAGGTCGAGGCTGTGTACCAAGCTGCTAACGACTACCTGGTGAAGAATGGTACCCAGCCAGTGGGTGTCATAAACTGGTCATATTGGATGAACAATCCAGATGCTGACCCAAACAACCCGGTCATCGTGTTTTATATCATCCAAGAGGGAGTGACGGCAGTCGACCAGGCATATACCAAGCCTTTCCAAGACATCGGACCGCTTTCCGCCGTAAGTCAGGCAGGTACATACAAGGATCTCGCTGGATGGACTGGCATCGCCCTCGATTCCCCTCCATGCCAGAAGGCCGGGTACTCTAATCCTCGTTTCCCCATCTATCTTCAAACATACAACGTCACGGCGCAAAAGAAGGCATGGGACTTGTATGCTCCGGTCATCCGCGGTTCATCTGTCTTCAACAACTCAATTTTCATGTTTGAAGGTTATTCCGTCGAGGCCGTACATAGCATTCCTAGCTCCCAGAGTGCCTTTGCTTTCCGCAGCGAGAATATCCTTGCTGCGCCTCTCATAAATTACATTCCTACCAATGCAACTCTCGACCAAAAGGCCGCAGACTTGGGCAACCAGCTTCGCAACGTCCTCTTCGAAGCCAGTGGCTACCAGGACATCCGCGCATACGTCAATTATGCTTATGGGAATGAGACGCCGCAGCAGCTGTACGGTGGTGAGAAGTGGCGCCAACAGCGCCTGTCCGCCTTGAAGCAGAAGTACGATCCGGATAACAAGTTTAGTTTCTACGCGCCGATTCCATAGGTGAACTACACTGTACAGTCAAGCTATGAAGATGAGAATTTAGTCAATCTAATACGAAACCTAATTTTGCAGATATAGTCTCCGTCTCATAAACAGGACACTCTATGCAGACTAGCAAACCCTATCTATATAGACTGTATTATTGTTACAAATTAATTGTCTCGCGTTATTCTATTTAAGAAGTTTCTTGTATTGCCTAGAAAGAGCTTACCTTAATATGGAACGAGGAAATATGACCGACCTTTATCAAAATCATTCAACGTAATCCACCCCCAAGCCGTCACTTCCAACATACATATAAAATAGACATTTTTCTATCCCTAATTCTAAACAAAATTATCATTAAATAGTCGCTTAAATTTTCGCATGCATAATTAGGCCTTACGAGTAAAGCTAAGTTATATTTTCTGTTCTACCAATTAGAGAACATCAAATAATAATGCCCTTCATGAGTTATAACTTGAAACCCGGCGTAATCCTCAGCTTCCGAATGAGGCCGAACTCGGGCCAGCGAACGAAGCCTCAAGCTGCATCGCTACGTACCGTTTACAAAATCGCCAGGTTACGCTACACATGCGTTGAATAAGGAATGACGTAAATATAGACGACCCAATGCTCGTACTTTTTCCCACAGAACACCACTAATGACTGGTGCGTTTTCGTTGCTGCCTAGGCCTTCAAAAAGGGAAGACTCGTATTGGCAACATAACGCTGGATTAATAGCCGCATATCCCCGACTGTGACAAAACATTCTTATTAAAAACTGCAAGCGATGATTGCCACGGAAAAAAACGCGACCACCAGCAATATTAAAATGAGACTGTTAAGACCACATAACAAATCCCGCCATGGCTGTCTAAATTGCAAGGCCCGCAGAGTCAAGGTGGTGTCCACCGTACCCATCGTAAACACATTCAGCTGACGATCTCTATAGTGTCAGGAGACGCGCCCTAGTCCATGCTATAACTGTAGCAGTCGGAATATAGAGTGCATATACCCATCAAAGGACCAGCTGGTGCGTCGTCGCCAGGCTGCACGAGAAATCTCGTATAAGCGAGGAGAGGACAGGAAACATGACGCCCTCGTTAGCACCTCCATAAATGGACACTACTTACCCTCATCGCACATGGAATTGGGTGCGGCTTCACGTATATCGCCAGAGGCTTTCACTGGACATGACCTCAGGTTCTTACATCACTTCTTGGTCACTGCGTATCCTCATCTTCCTTTTGGCAGCGAAGACTTGTGGAAAACATCTCTCCCGGCGTATGCACATGAAGTATGTTCTATGGATTTCTCAAATCAATATCGAAAAACTTCACCCATGGTGTACTAATTCGAATCCAGTGTCCGCACCTAATGCACGCAATTCTCTCTCTTGGTGCTTCTCATCTGTCCTTGATTTCTCCCAGAGCCGATGAATATATACCTCTAGCTCTTGCTCACAGAGGCAGAGCGCTTAAATATCTGAGTGACGCGCTCGCAACAGTGGACAAATGCACGAAAACTAATTTAAACTTGATGCTGGCCACAACCTACGCCCTTACATTCCAGGCAAATTACATGACTGATGGATTAGTCGATTTTGCCGTCATGGTTCGAGGCTGTACGACTGTTACAGGGCGAATTCGAAGTCAGGTCCAAGAAAGCGATATGTTCCGTCTGTTTATGGCGGAAGCTATATACGCGCGAGTATGCTCTCAGCTCCCTTTAGTCCCATGTTGGGATATTGACATACTCGAAATGTCTACTGAGGCCCTAGAGGGCATACAACCGCTACTGGAGACGAATGGCCACCAAATCAACTACCGTGCCATCTTGAATACATACCGTTGTATGCGGATCTCCGCGCGACAGGGCTTCGTCGCCTTGGGTGAAATATACAACGGGTGGGGAAGTATGGACTGTCAAGCGTTCATGGAATTTCTGGATCCCGGAAATTATGTCTCCAGGCTGTTGTTAATCCATTACGTTACTGTAATAATTATGATGAAGCCGGTTTTCAACATTTTCAGCCCGTCTATGCGAGAAACTCCGAGAGCCACACTCGCTAACCATCAGTGGGGAATTAATATCTATAGAGGCCTTCCTGCCAAATTTCGCAGCTTGGTTGAGCTGCAGTATCAGTTTATTGAGACGGATAAGGCGGAGATTGAGGCAGGGGGTACGAGGTCCGCAAGCGAGAACGAAACCAATGTTTTGCAACTATGAAATAAAGAAATGTGAAACAAAAGGAATCAGTCAATCAATACTTCTATTAACAATCCAAAATGTACTGCGAGCAGAAAAAATATCAGATAATCCAAAGAGAACAAGAATGAGGTGTGCCCAAAGACTGCCGAAGTACGAACGTGGCAGTAGGTCGAGACAATAAATAAGGCCCATGGAATCTTGCAACCGTCTTCCAAAAGATTCACAAAGGTCGGCCCAGTGGCTGTCCCTCGCTATCCCTTCCACGAGACTGTAACTCCGTCGGTTTGTTCTCGAGAATCGACATGTGCAATCGTGCTGGATGATACCACCCCACGATTACCAGGGCAACAAACATTGGAACTGCCTCGAGGACATAAAGGGGCCACTCATGAGTCCACGTATATCCTCCTATGCCGATAGAGAATTCAACGACTCGATAAATCAGACGAACCTAGTAGCCAGCAGTTAGCAGGTCCAGTCCTGGGTCAACAAAAATGACGGAATAGGAATATGATATACCGCGATAAAGAAACCTGCGATATAAGTCCCACGCAAAACCAACCGCGCCCCGGAGCCGTTTGCATCCATTGATGAAAGAGGAAGTATGTGAATATGATACCAAATGACAAGAATAAGGAAAATCGCAAAGGTGACAAGCTGTAACGCCAGCCCAGCAATGAGCACGCCGATACCGGCATCTTTAGAGGACCCTTGCCAGTCACCTGAAGAAGCAATTCCACTTCCCGAAGCCTGAGTGAGGAAACTAAGAATGTCTGAGATGATAAAGCTTCGTGGGATCCAGACTGATGAGATCTTGCTTGCTAACGGCGCTGGTGACCTTTTCGCCGTCGAGTCATCCGAATATCGTTCTTGGCTCGACCGAATCAACCGTCCGATCAGGATATACAGACTCGCGCAGACAAGAACAGGTGCAATGACGACTAACGTCGAGGAAGTTGCGTACAACCCGACATTGTCTGGCAACTTGACACTCGCAGCACGGACGCCGTAAGCAGCTACTTCTATTGCGGCGCCAATCACGATTGGGATGAAGTACCCTGTCCTACTGTACTGCCCAGTACAGGGAGCAATGACAGTCATATAAGAATGGTAAAGAAAGGGGAGGGTGTAAAGTATCGTGAAGATGATGGATGTCGCCAGCGACGGTTTATAGAAGTATATAGATGTGCCCATTTTGTAAACTTGGTTTCTTTTAGTGTTTGGTCGCTTTGAGATAATGTCGTGAATAGAAATCCTCTTCGCGATCTATCTTGGGACTCGTTCGAGCCTTATATATTTCATTTTTTGATATATAAATAGACCATTTACCAATGATCTAAGTAACCCATAGAAATAATTGATAGTAAGCATAGTATAGAAAAAGGCACTACTCGGTAAGCTCTATGATAATTGGTCTGCATTGTGGAGCTCGTATTCGCACTTCGCTTTTCGCTTTCCAGACCTTGGCATTGTTTTATAGGGCGGAACCCTGTTGCCTACATGCATCGGAATATCGATGACTCTGCCCTGAAAACATGTAAATTACATAAAGATTCAAATTGAATTATTGATATCGATCCCAGTCTCAGTTGATGCAATTATGGCACAGTAGGCAGCGATGAAAAACTTCTTGGCGACCTTTAAAGATTGATACTGGTCCGGACTAATTACTATTTATTTTATACGGCCAATTGTCCACGGAAAATGTAGAATTATTCAAAGCAATGGTGCCACGAATATCTTTGCACTTAATACTTGCATGTCAGCAATAATATGGTTATACAATAGATAAGAATAAGTAAACACACCAGATAGCTGACGAGCTACTTGCGAACATCACTTATTCTACCCCAGCTTTCCTCGCTATTCTAATGATCTTATGATTACTCTATCTCAAACAATGCTAAAATCGATAATAAGAACATTCTTAGCCTCGAATTAAGGAATTAGTACGTTTACTTTTACCGCTTAGCCCTCAGCCTCTTCTCATGTTCTAGGATAATGAAGCTGCAATTGCTGGAACTATTTTTGATTAATCCGAGCGGAAACAGAATATTCAGGTATAGGTATTATTATATCTATTCTTCACATGTGTCAGCTCCTAGAGTCTCGAGCACAACATCTCCAAAACAAATCCAATGCGCTTCCGACAATCTTGCACGTTAATTCCGTCTAGCATGCTTACTGGGCAAAAAAAAAAAATAAACAAGCTCAAAGATGGCAGGAGAATAACTAAATTATCAAGAAAAGAAACTAATATGTGCACATACGTAGACAATATCCCACATCAGCCGAATATCCAGCTTTTCTAAAGCTACGCTGTCACTAGCTATCATATAATCAAAAGACCAGTTATGATTTCCGTCTTTGATTAAGGATCAAAATTTTAATAACATCAGGATCCCGGAATCTTACTATCATTCTAGTGTCGAACATAACCAAGCAAACGAAAGAGTCGCTACATTCCTGATAGGTATGACATAATGCAAAAAGAAATTTGGACTCCTGAGTGCTTTATACAAAGAAATCACCAGCTTTTTCCATTGCGTTACATAGGGTAGAGAGGATTACATGAGAGCCTGATATATGGTGCTGGAATTCACTTTGAGTAGACTTTCTGATGTAACATGGCCGTTCTAGTTTACATTAACAAGCTTTTTATAGTATCTTCAGCGACAGGAACTTTTACATACGCCAGAACAATCTCATGGTCCCATATCGGTGTTAGCAGTTCAGTATCTTATGACATTCGAATAGTGAGTCTATGACAGGGACAACACCAGTAATCATTTTGTATGGTGTGTTTGTCACTCACAGTAGTAGTAGTAGATTATTTCATTGAACTGATGTAGCAGGCTTCCATACTATCGCCGCTACGTAGGGTTGTTGTCACGTGTCTGGTGTACCCTGATAAGGAAACGCGTATGTAAACCGATATTGCCCTATGTAAATTAGAATTCATGCTCCATAGTATCGATCAATTTGACACATATTGTGACCCTTAATTTGCACCTGTTCTGCCGACTTATTAAGCCGTGCCAATTCCCACAGTTTTAGGCCGCATTCTTGGGCTTAACCACTGGAAAGAGATTATAACGTGATCATCCATCACGTTATGACTCCTATTCGCGTACTCGATTGCACCCTTTATCCAACATTCTCCGAGTTAAAATTGACACGCCTAGTAAATCTAGGTTAACTGATCTGTATGGGTGTTAAAATGATGCTACATGTATGTCTACGAAAAAAGCTACGAACAAAGCGTCGTCGGTGGTCTGGATGTTTGAAATGTTCATTTTTATTTAGGGCCTAGGCCATGTCCTAGCTTCTGCCTGAAGTCCGTGGTGCGCAGGGCAAAGCTTCAATATCCAAGTCGTCTTTTTGACGTGATATTCCCGTCAATATCCTTCGGGAATATCCACCAAATGCTGTTTCTGTATATACAACTCCGCGAACACCAATCGTTGGTTGACAACCATATGTACAAAAAAAGAGAAAAAAAAGCCGTGATAGAGTTCGTATTCAACCGAAAACAACGTCTGGGGTATCCTAATCGCTAGACTTGCCAAAACTTCGTTCTCGCGGCGCTGTGCTTGCTATTCATTGTCGTGTGGCTGACGGTTTAATGTGGTTGCGGCCACCGCTCGGACAACTGCCCGCAAGACTGAAAGAAACGGTAATAAGGCGCGGTGTTCCGAAGGTCGGAATATATATAATTAATATATATGCGTAAAAAAAGGGGGGGTTAATCATCATGTTTGCAATGTGCCGGACATTGTTTCGTCGTCGCTGAGGACCTGCGCCGCAGCCCTAACTAGCCGTATACGGTTCCAGAGCACGCGGCGACAAGCGACGTTGCCAGAGCCAGCAGGGCTGTAGAAAAGTGCATGATGCTATATACAGGGTCAGTTTTGCTGTGCAGAGTCAAAAGAGGAGGGGTAGCTGGAGATCGGCACTCACGTTCTTTGGCTTTTGCTCTTGGCCTTCTTGGGCTTCTGCTTCTCCAGCTCGTACACCTTAGCCTTTGGCGACGAGGCCTTAAACGGTATTCGCGATCTCCACGTCATGGCAGAAATTCCATTCCTCTGCCAACAAAACGCTTGCGAAGCAAAAGTAGTGGGCGCTCGGCTTCGCATTTATATCAGGCTTGGGGTCAGACGCGCATTGGTGGGCCCGACACCGACATTTTGCATCCAAGGTTTTACCATACTGGAAAGCTAAAGCAAGGTCTACTGCTGTGTTAATATGTAAAGGATTCGCTGTGGATCGTAGTTGGGGTCCAAATTCAGCCCACCAGCCCACGGAGTACTCCGGTACAAGGCGGTGCGATAGTTTACGCCGAATTGGGACAATTTGACGTGCATTAGCCACAGTGACGATGTTAGAAACGAAGTCAATCAGCCGAACTGCAAACGCTGCTTTAGGTATGGGTTTGTGCTTTGAAGGATTTAATTCCCGCTCGCTTGTGATGTATGGGGTAAATGTTTGTAGGTTGCTGCGTTTCAACTGGCGGACGAGGAGCCGACGAGAGGAAACCCGCCGACAATAAGCTGACTTGCACCTCTAAAACCTACCGATGGTCAATGCGACTTTCTCCATCGTATTATACGTACATGCGTCCGGAGTAGTATATGCCTGACCAATATATAAGGCAAGAGGAGCGACCAGTGAAAGAGGAAGCGGGTGCGAAGATTGCTTGGATAACCCGTGAATGTTGCATCATCCTTCATCGGGTGTTGCATCTAGACGCGCCATGATCGTGTGCTCAAGTCTTCACCGTATTTTGCATTCACTGCAATACAAAGACATAAATGAGTGGCTGATTCGGGTCCAGTTTTGATTCAAAGTGTACTTGAATGCAATGGAGCATTATCATCAATGGGTGTATGGACGTCAATGGTTGGAAGGGGGCCGAATATTAATAGTATACATGTAGGTCGTTTGTAGCTCTTGTGATTTCCTACTAAATAATGCTTGTAGCGTTTAGGAGTGAAGCGAGGCTTAGTTCATAGGCTAATGTGGCTCTTGTGGCTCTTGCGACGCTGCTAAAGTCGCAAGCTTATAGGTGACACCATCCACGATGGAACAGGGCTGACCGACTGTCGGAGGATAACCGTAGGTTTCAAAAATTGATGCTACAGTAATCTTTTATAATATCATTGATGATCCATTTTGTTCTCGCCGTTGAGCAATATGAGAGTACATAATTAGGGGAAATGACCGAGGAAAGCAATCATAGACTCCGTGAAATGCTGCCTGTGCAGTATATAAGCAAACCCTTACACGACTTCTTTCCGTGAGCCGTTAAGGTCCGATGCGCCTCGGAATCTGGTGCTCAAATCCCCAATAGGAAGTGAAAAGGGGAAATCGACCGTCAAAAAGAGCTGCGCAGTCCAAATATACCATGCCGGAAACGAGAGGGCAAATGCGACAGCGCCGCCGGCCTTGAGTAACCAACTGATCAGCAAATCCGGTTTACCAAAGGGTATTGATGTCAACCAACATACCACCTGCAGGTTTTTAGATACGTTCATGTGACCCTTGGCCGCTTCCCAGTCCGCACAAGCAAGCAGGACGTTGAACACAGCCAGCAGGAGAAAGATCATGAAGAACGGGATGTTGGTGCGAAGCGAGCAGACCATGAAAATGAAGATCATGATTGCAGCAAACATGTAGTAAAAAGCTACAAGTAGTTTAGCAGTAGTTAGATGAAAATTCTCGGAATGGGAAACAAAGCATACCAATGCTAGCATGGAACTCGGCCTGCCCTGCAGCCAGCTCAGCCGGAGTTGTAGCATTTGCTGTAAACGCGCCTTGAGCATTAATCGATGGAGTTAGCGTGAGAGAAAAAGTAAATGTGTATGCTCCTGTAATAGACAATAAATGTGTTAGCCGGGTTGCTGTATTCTTGATATTGGTGCCTCGGTTAGGGTTAGCAGACTGACCGAAGAAGGCAAAAACGATGGCGACAAATGAGTTGCCTAGGATCCATTCCATAATGAAACCGAGCATCAAAAGAACACCTCCAAAGATATATGATACACCGCTTCATCGCCTTCATGTTAATTAATTTCCTTCAAACATTTGATGAATAACTTACACAAGCGCAGCGCCACCTCCACCAGAGCCACCCCAGCCCATCAGGTTACACCCAAGACTGCTCGCGTTGATTATAAGGCCCATCAGGCCACTATAAAAATATGCATTAGCTTTGTGTCTATTTTGGTACCTTTACTTTTTTTCTTACACTGGTGTTGGGTTTCCCAGAGTCTTGCGAAGTTGACCTTTCACCCTAGTCTCCGGGTTCAGGTACATCTTCTCAAACAGCTCACTGGGTATAGTGACACTGGCGGCTGTCTGGACGCGGTCCATCTCAGACACATCTTGAGACTTTATTTGGGATAATGTCGACATGTTGTGGGCTCAAGTTTAAGTGTAAATCGATTGAGGGAAATTGTAAAGTAGTGAAGTGTGATGCGAAGTCTGAGACAGAAGACCAAGCAATCAGTTCGCCCAACTGAATAAGTGCGTAAAACGAAAGATCAAGCTCCCTTTTATAATGCTTCCCTCTCTACAATAAGTGACCACGTCCGGTTCCGCTTTCGCCCGCAGTCCAGGTCTGTTCCCCATGGGGGATAGAGTTTGGATAACCCCAGTGCTGTACGATACTGGGGTCATTGATCGACCGTGCAGTGGATACCAGCTCCCCTATCCGTGGATGTAAAACTTTATACGGTATTATCAATTGACCTATTTCAAACGAGCAAAGTAGTCGCTGTACCTCCTCTAGATGTCGTTTTTTAGTTATGTGTATACTACTCAGATTTAAACATCAGTTGATATAACAAGCGTATGAATTCCTTGATTGTATGCGGTATTGAGAGGTGAAAATGTATCTAGAGGCTATTATAGACTATCGACTTCCCAGTTCGATCTACATGGCTCAAAATCAGGAGAGTTATCACTATTACCCGACAAAGGGTTGAGACCCGATGGCCTTCTCATTAGCATGTGGGTACGGCATCAAATATCGGTATACAATTCCAAATGTTCTCAATATATTTGTCTTCGTTGATTCCCTCTTCTGAACTGTATTTTCGAGAACCTAGTGTCTTAACTACCGTTCCATATGTCCGGTGCGGCTTCCGATAGCTGCGTGCATTATCCGAAACTTGGCAAAAAAGGGTTCGAGTTTTGATTTGATAACCACCAAAAAATTATCTGGGGTAAGATCTCCATTTTCTACTGCCGAAAAGTCTAGCCGTCAATTTTAGGTTTATTGTGTTTCTTGGATCGTCGATGATCCCCGCAATTTGCAGCGGAAATTCCGCATTCCTGACATACCCAGTGTTCCGCCGTGACTGTCTTGACCACCTCCTACGATGAAGCCTCGGGTATTGCTGAAAGTTAAAAACAATTAAACCAGTGATGAACGCATAGGTAGGTCTGTTTGAGGATGCTACCAATAGTTCGATATTACTATGATGGTACGACATCTCGAGCACTTCCTAGATAGAAATTAAGATTCAAATGTTTGCATTGTTTTTCCGGTGCATTTATTTACATCAAGTCTATACGTAAGCAAATTCCCAACAGATGCACTCGTTCGCTGATCCAATCAAGAAGTACCAAAGTATCTCCATTCGCCCCCCTCACTAAAAGAGGTGGTACATACTAACTGAAACCATACTACCTTAGAAACATTCATTTGCGTTGAGATTGGTGTGCTTAGTCGATAGTAAATGATGCCTCGGATCGTCTGGTAGGCTTATTAAGAGTCAGAACCTTCTTGCCTTCGTCTTACTCGGTTATAACAGCTTGTCATCAACTTTGTGAAAAAGAGTCTCCCCCAATACGTAGTTGAAAATCTCCACCGAAGAAGCGCATCTACCATCTCGGTATAATTTGGGACGTTGAAACCATGGTGTTTGATAGCCTGTACTTTAAGGATAGTACCATCAAATTATATGCAGAGAACTCAAACGCAAGTAGGACATAGAAGATGTGGTGAACCGCCATTTCATCTATCCTTTGTCATGGTTCCACACGTCGCCCACATTTCTGTAGCGCCTCGAGTTGATACAACTAGCTTGGAAATCACTATTCAAATTGAAGCCAGTTGATATATTGAGCTAATGCTCATTTTGCGTATTGCTCTGGGGTGAAGCGTTTAGTTCCAACATCAAAGTTAGCATGGAATTCAAGGGGAAATATACAGTTAAGTGCTATACTTGGCTACGTCTCTGCACAGTAATTCAGACGAGAGATAAAAGGATATAGAAACACTTGTGACCGCATTTGAACAGTGTCGAGTTGAAAGGAGCAGGCAAGTATATGACATTGCCATTTTCGATCGGTCACTAATTCGATTTTACTAAATTGACCGAAGTAATATCAACTACCAACATCCGTTCGATCTCTCCAAGGACACATGGGACTTAATCTTCTACTCTACCCTAACATCGCTTCTATTTTCGGCTTCCATGTCGTACAACAAGCAAGCACCAGATCGATTCAAAATGTGTAGAGGCTCCATGCATGTGTCTGTCTCAATATTGAATAGTCATATTAACTGCCTTCTGGACTATCAAGTAATATTCCCTACTGCAGATTATGCTGGCTGGTTTGTCACCTATATATCTGTCTTCAAACAGCTCACAAGTTTAGGGTTCTTTTATATCTGTCTTTTACTGTGCTTTTTTACGCGATTGCTATATCAAGTACAGAGGACCTATATTTCCTCGATACAGTCGAAGTAACGTTAAAAAATACAGCGAATATTGGCACAGGCTGCCAACCGCGTGTTCAGGAACCGAAACAGCTTTGCCAGAACATCCCGCGATCTAGTTATTGCGAAAAACACATGCATACCAAGTACAGTATACAGCATACAGCAAAAGAAAAGAAGACACTTTGGAGATGAAAACTGCCCAATACGAAGCGATCCCTCGCCTCGACTTGATGGAAGAGTATTGGGGCATGGGTGTGTTTCACACACCACCTGCCGCACATGATATGTCAGCGCTTCTAGAGAGCTAGGAGAATAGAGATTTTCTTACGAATATACTACATATGTACGATATACGTAAAAGCGGTGTGCGTTTGCCTCTGCTGGGTCAGCACCCTGCCTTGCCGCTTTAACGTAATATCACGTGATAAATCAGGCATCGCTCCCGGAGCTGTGCTGAGCCATCAATAAGCAACACTAAGCGCTCACTACAATGGTCACTAGTAATTTCACCAGTACAATGGCCACCAATAAAACCGGCCCGTTTTTCCCTCGAGGACTTTGCTCAGGGCCAAGTCCACTTAAACCCAGTCATTTGGGGGGAAATGGTAATCTAAGGCTATGATGAAGGGCAAAAATACTTGATCCATTTTTTTGCTCGCTATCAGAGGCTCATAGTTTATAATTTGGTCTATCCTAGAGTTATTTCATTTTCCTTACAGGGCCTCAGCTAATCACACTTTCTACTACCACAGCCTATAACATGATATCAGCTCGGTTCTAGACCAGCATCTCTAGTTGTACGATAGCACTAGTAGCAGACATAAAGCTATAAAAGGGCTCACTTCGCTACTCACCAGAGTCTTTTCCTGTAATTCTTTTCAAATTCATCCGAGCTCATACCTATCTTTTGCAATTAGACCGTTGAAGATCATGGCCAGAACTGCCCACGTTCATAAGGCTAGAGATGATGCTACTACTCGAGCTAGAGAACGAAGGCGCCAGCAGCGTGACCGTAACCAATACCAGAAGGACAAGTTCACCGAGATGGATAAGGCTCCGCAACGGGTCAAATATAAAGATAATTCAAAGGAAATACATAAGAGTGCTCTAGGTCTTTACAAAGAGTAGTATTAAATCTTTTTATTGGTTATTTCTATTTCTACTGATAACGCTGACAGATATATAGAAGAAGAAAATGGCGTCTCGCGTAAGAATAGTGTTCTCCTCCATTGTCCAGCACCCAGTCTGTTAATATAGAAAAACCATATGCGCTAGTATACTAACTTAGTAAAAGATAAATTATATAATAAATTAATATATCTATTCTTAACTATGCTAAGAGGCTTTTTATAGTCTTTATAGATACTATCTAAATAATTATTCTTTATGCAGATTGATGTAAAATCTACAGAGTATAATATTATTTCTTACAATACTCTTATATATTTACTAATTTAAGTATTTAGTTTATTTACATCTAAATAGTTAATAATAATGAAGTTATAAATATAATAAAATCTAAATTTCTATTTATAGTTAAGAATTTTCTTTATCTTTATAGATTAGTTTAGATATTTAATAATCCTTACTTTATTTATAATTAGATTAAGATATAGATAATATTTTTATACTAAATAGATCTATTTTCTAGTTCTTAGTTAGGAGTATATATTCCATCTCTATCTCAGGCTCTAAAGAAAGATATTTATTATAGAGTAAAGTTTCTTAATCTTATATATATCTTTATTTTATTCTAAGACTATATTAAGTTTTATAAATATGAAAGCTAATAATATAAAAGGATGTTGAGTTGGTTCTAATATCTCTTTAAGATTGTGAAGTTAATTATTAGTCTATTAATTTAAGGTTTATATAGTACTTTATTAAAAATAATAATAATTCTAAAAATTTAGTATAAAGTTATCTTGAATCTAATCTAAAAAAATAAACTTTTTAATATATTTAAAGCTATTTAAATGTTATTACTAGATAATAGAAGACTGTTCTTTATTGTGATTTTATTATTGTTTATATTTATATTTACTGATGATACTTTTTGGGGATTTAATAGCTTTGATAATTTTTAGAAATAGAATCTTCTGTTAGATCTAATAGGCTATTCTGAATTGGTATCTTTTAGATAGAAAGATAAGATTCTTTATAAATCTATTTATTATGCTATTAATAAGATTAAGATTAAATCTATAAGAGTATTTGATAAAGTTAACTTTAGTAATATCTATATTACTTTTACTTAGAATATAGGATTTAAGACGCCAACCTATCATTTCATTTGGTGACAAGTTGGGAAGGACCTCACTAGTAAGTTCTTCATTTACCTACTTTATTTTAGAAATAAAGTTGACTGAGACTTATCAGAACAATATAAGCTAGAGGAATGATCCTAAGTCCTGAACTAAGACCTGTCGGTCTATAGCAGAGATTATATAGCCTATATGTTAGCAGTAGATGTGAAGAATACTATTACAGATAGTAAAGAATGAGCAGACTTGCTTGAATATTTCTAGAGCTTTAACTAATTCTTTATATATAGATTTCTATACTGTTTATTATCTAAGAAGGAAAAAGAGACTTTTAGTAATCTAGAATTAATCTATCAGTAAAAATAACTTAAAAAGATTAAATACAGTAGATATTTAGAGCTAATTTGAATAATAAAGATAAAATTAAAGATTAATAAAACTTTTATATTAAAAAAAAGCTCTCTATTAATATCAGAAAAAATAGATATTAAATTATAGAAATTTTACTATTCTACCTTATAGAAAATCTAGAAGAGATACTTCTTAGAAATTATAACTATTATATATATTAAGAAAGATTATATTAGAAAGAATCTAACTAATAAAAATAATGTTAGATATAGCTTAAATCACTTATAAAGAGAAACTAGTTATTTTTAAAGATTTAATTACTTATATAATATATAATTATAATATTATTTATTTATTTAATAAAGATTTTATAGATAATATATACTTTATTTAGAGCTATTAATAAAAAATAACTATATATATTATAAAGCAGCATTTCTTATTCTAATTACTAATAGAATTTTAATCTAAAGAATTATATAAAAAGTAAATATATATATCACTATTAATATAATAAATTTATATAGAAATATTAATATAAGCTATTAATAGTTTATTATTATTATTTTAATTACTTTACTTAGTTTTATAATAGAGAAGAATAAGAAAAATACTATAGTCAATATCTGGAAAGTTTTATATTATTATATTATGAAATTATTATATATTATAATATTATGATTTAACTAGTTTATTATCTATAATATCTTAGTAATACATCTTTAAAATCAAATAAATAATTATAGAAATATATCTAGAGTAATAACTTAAGAGACTATCTAGAAATAAATTATATTTATGATTTAGTATATTATTTTTTACTGTATAGCTATAAGTTTAATAATAATAAATATAGGGTTTTTCACTAATATAATATATATAGACTAAATAATATAATATAGAAGAAGACAATTATATTATAGTTAATTAAATTTAAGAAATTATCTATTTAATTAATTAAAAGGTTATAAAATGTAGTTAAAATAGAGAAAATAATTCTTAAAGTACTAAGTAATATAACTACTAAGATAAAATACTAAAAGGCTAATAATAATAGAGATATTATAGGAGTAGAATTAATAGTCCCTTTAAATAGTATTTTCTTAGATATAGACTGAGAGGTAATATTGCTGCTTTCAAAAGATATTTCTTTGATTTCTTATTAGCTAAGCTCTAACTTTATTTTAATCAATCTATAAATCCTTAGTAAATAATATATTAAAATTATTAAATCTGTTTATAAGGATTTATAAAAAGAGAATATTACTTGTTATTAGAAAGATTAAAATACTGTGTTGGATATTGAGGTTCTTAGTGAATAAGGACACAATACTTGTGATACTTTGACTGATTATCTAATAGCATGTGATTTAACGTATTCCACGGGTAATCCGGCCACACGGGCAATCCGGCCACCACACAAAATTTCTTCAACTTCTCAACCCACCACTCACTTCTGAACCTCATTTTCACCCAAAAATGCCCAAAAATAATAGAAAAAAAGATGCCAATTATGAAGGGCGACTTCTACTTGCTATTAACACATTAAAAAACAAAAAAATCACGAATATTCGCAAAGCGGCGCGCCTTTATGAGGTATCAAGATTAACTCTCATGGATTGAATCAATAGTTATATTAAGATGTCAACTACAGGCCTAAAATGTTGAAAATTAACTCCTATTAAAGAGGAATCACTTTATTAATAGATTTTATCTATAGAATTATATAGATGTTTTATTTAGTCTTAAATACTTTAAGTTATAGCTAATATTTTACTTTTAAAATAAGAAAATACTATTATATCAGTTACTATTAATATAAACTAGATAAGTAGCTTTTTAAAATATTAAATTAATTTTAAAATATAATTTATATATTAATTAAACTATTTCTATATTAAATATAAAGATTTAAAGTTTATATATAAATATTTTAATAATATCTAATATATTTAAAGTGAGTATGGTATTACAAATGAAGATATTTATAACTTTAATAAGACTAGATTTGCTTTAAAGATTATTACTACAGTAAAAGTTATATATAGCTATAATCACTCAGATAAACCAAGCTTTATTCAATCTAGAAATTATAAATAGATTACTACAGTAGAGTGTATAAGTACTTAAAATTTTACTTTACTTTTATTAATTATATTTAAATCTGATACTAAGTAGGCTAATTGGTATATATATCTAGGCTTACTATTAGATTAGTTAATTATATAATTACTAAATAGCTAAATATTAGATAAAATTAGATTACTTTAGCTTTAAAATATATTTAATAAATTAATAAAGTCTTATATAATTGATAAGTACTAGTTATTAATATTAAATAGCTACAGCAGCTATTTAATACCTGAATAGGACTATTATTATTATAATAATGATATTATTTCTATGTGTATGTCTCCACACTCTTTATATCTATTATAATTACTTGATATTAGTGTTTTTGCTGTTTTTAAGTATTACTTTAGATATATAGTGAAAGATTAGATGCACTGTGGTATTAATTATATTAATAAATATAATTTTCTTATTATATTACTAGGAATATACTTAGAGATCTATACTATAAGAAATATTATAGATAGCTTCTCTTATATAGATATTTTACTATTTAACCCTAAAGTTATTCTATCTTAATTATAAATTATTGTGAGGACTCTTACTCTAAAAGCCTTGAGACTAGGTATATTATTAATAAGTAATGCTTTGCTTATAACACCTTATAATATTTGGACTTTATAGCACTAGGCTAAGTTAATAAAGCGTTTTTTAAAGTGGTATATAGTGAGTCCTCCTTTACCTACAAATTATACTTTGAATTAATTAATAAAAGACTGTTTAATAGTAATGCACTCTGCGGCAATTCTAGCGAAGGAAAATTATAATTTATAAGCTGTAAATAAGTATATGAGGAAGAAACATACTAAACAGTTAATGCTGTTTTATAATGAGGGTATTTTAACTGTTTCTAAAGGTCAAGAGCTTGCTGCAGTATTTTATAAAGATAATCTTCTTGATCAATCGACTACTCCAGCCGAGGCTTCTCAGCCTCGCAGACGCGCGCTACCTAAGTGTACGAATTGTGGAATAATAGGGCATAAGCGCACAGCATGCCCGAATAATTCTATGTAGAAATATAAGCGATTTTTTAGTGTTGAGTGGAAATCCGAATTGCTTCAATTGAGTGTAGCGAGGGTAGTGGCCGGGTTGCCCGTGTGGCCGGATTACCCGTGGAATACGTTAACGTATTCCACAAGCACCCTGCGCATACAAGCACCCTGCGCACCCGTGTATTGCATACAAAATAGCCATTTTTATCATCTCTAGATCTCAACAAAATTATATATAAACTATAGTCCAAATTAAGTACATATATATAATATGTCTTTAAGAGTAATAATTTACAAAATCAATACTTTTAGATAAAAATTGACTACAATAATATAAAATACAATGTAATTTTCTGTATTTTACATAATTCTATGTAATTTTTATAAATATTAATTTTCAGTTAAATATATATGTAGAATATATTTAATAGACATAAATAATTAATAAGATAATATTTGAATAGGTATTTATATATAATTTTGTTGAGATCTAGAGATGATAAAAATGGCTATTTTGTATTCAATACACGGGTGCGCAGGGTGCTTGTGGAATACGTTACTTTAAATTCCCAATACTTACATGAAATCTTCAATGAAATCTTCAATGAAATCTTTAAAAACCTGCCTAATTAAAAATGACCTACCCTTGAGTGAGGGACCTATGACCAGGGCTAAACGCTGTACCTAAAGTCGAGTCATAAAAGCTCCGCGTTTAAGGCTAAGGCGAAAGTGTCGAGTATACTGATAGGTGAACTCTATGAGATCCGGGCTCACCGAGCCTATCCTGGTTGGCCGAATGCAGGCGACAAGCCGGCGAGAATAAGCCCAAGTTGGCACATAAGAAATGATGCAATTAACCCTCATGCTCGCGCTATAGAATATAATTAGGAAGTACGATGCTTCCAGGTCATGTTTATAAGCTTGAGGTCTTCCTCCAGCAGTGGGAAGACCTCAAGCGGTTTATTCTTGAAATAACATAACCAGTTCTCTCTATATTGATTTCTATAGTGCCTTGGCACTTAGTTGCCTCCCTAGTCGATTCCAAGTAGGATCCCTAAATCTACTAAGGGTCCTTCTGGACAAACCATTCCTTTATAAAATCTGGTAAGTATTAGAAGGATAGCGCTTGTATCTGTGCTTTCATCTGCTCTGACATGTAGATTATTACAGATAAACTAAGTTACTCTTTTAATGTTATGGATGCTTTCAAAATAAATGATTTTTTCAATAATTTTCCATGTTTACCTACGTACACATATGTATATTTCGCTGAATGCGTGAAAGCTGAGGGCCAACACTCACAGACTCTAAATCCTGAAGATGAAGACCTACAACATGGAATAAATTCCCTCCGTACTCAGATTGACTAAATATCAATTTGATGTCCGTGCTGCATCCACTTCTTTTTAAAATCCATCATCCTAATATTTAAGCGAGTTGCGTTAATTCGGTTCAAGTCTCGCGGCATATGCGGGCTTCAATAGAGGAAGTAGAAGCCCGGAATATAGTGAGCAAATGTCCTAGTTTGGATTGTCATTTAGAAGCTTTATAGAGAAATGGTAAATATACTGAAAAGATGGTCCATCGGCCGCCCCGACGTTATCAGAATGAGCCAGTCCTCATTAAATGAGAGTTGTGCTCCTTTATGTATTGGGATAACTAGTAATGATGAAGGAGAAAATGTAAGTTATCCTGCAAGAAGATAGGCATGAGGGTATGGACGGGCAGGCCATGAAATATACGTAATTAGATGTCTTGAGCTCAGCACAATAGATATTCCGTAGTAATATAACGATGAGGTATGGGGAATGGTATTCGTAACAAGGGT